>MVJL01002209.1:0-53667 GCA_002156465.1 Macrocentrus cingulum | reverse complement strand
TTTTCCTGACCTTGAATAAATTTTTTTCCATCACTCGAATAATTTTTTTTTTATTTATTAATAAAATAATTGCCAAAATTACAAAAAAATTCACCTGTTAAGACTTGTAAAAATATTAAAAAGGAAAAAAAACTTAAAAGAGACTGAATCGGCCGGTAAAGAAGTCCTCCATCTCAATTGTTTATAACTTTTTCAACCCCTTTTCTGTATCTTCGCCCCTAATCATCGGATGACCTTGAAACTTCAATTGTTTATAACTTTTTCAACCCCTTTTCTGTATCTTCGCCCCTAATCATCGGATGACCTTGAAACTTGGCATGAACGTTGGGTACCCTGTCCAAATAACACCATCCGAGTTTCAGCCAAATCTGTAAATAAACAACGACGCGGCGGCCGAATAAACATTGCAAAAATTGTTTATTTGCAAATATCTCGAGAACGGTTGGAGCTAGAGCATTTTTGAGGGCATTTTTGACAGGGTTGAGCCATCGCCTCAGGGATGTCGGTAACTTTTTATCTTTCCATAGAGCCATCGTCCGCCCCCCTAAAGTTATAAACAAAAAAGTTAGTTACAGAGCCCTATAGGGGGTCGGTAATTTCGGGCCATTTTTTCGTCGAAAATCGGGAAGTTTTTCGGTGGAAATTTTTCCTGACCTTGAATAAAGATTTTTCCACCACTTGAAATAATTTTTTTTTTATTTATTTATAAAATAATTTTCAAATGTATAAAAAAAAAAAAGTATTAAGACTTGTAAGAATATAAAAAAAAAAAAAAAAAACTTAAAAGAGACTGAATCGGCCGGTAAAGAAGTCCTCCATCTCAATTGTTTATAACTTTTTCAACCCCTTTTCTGTATCTTCGCCCCTAATCATCGGATGACCTTGAAACTTGGCATGAACGTTGGGTACCCTGTCCAGGTAACACCATCCGAGTTTCAGCCAAATCTGTAAATAAACAACGACGCGGCGGCCGAATAAACATTGCTAAAATTGTTTATTTGCAAATATCTCGAGAACGGTTGGAGCTAGAGCATTTCTGAGGGCATTTTTGACAGGGTTGAGCCATCGCCTCAGGGATGTCGGTAACTTTTTATCTTTCCATAGAGCCATCGTCCGCCCCCCTAAAGTTATAAACAAAAAAGTTAGTTACAGAGCCCTATAGGGGGTCGGTATTTTCGGGCCATTTTTTCGTCGAAAATCGGGAAGTTTTTCGGTGGAAATTTTTCCTGACCTTGAATAAAGATTTTTCCACCACTTGAAATAATTTTTTTTTTATTTATTTATAAAATAATTTTCGAAATGACAAAAAAAAATAGGTATTAAGACTTGTGGATAAAAAAAAAAAAAAAAAAACTTAAAAGAAACTGAATCGGCCGGTAAAGAAGTCCTCCATCTCAATTTATTATAAAAAACAATAGGTATTAAGACTTATAAATATATTAGAAAGAAAAAAAAAACTTAAAAGAAACTGAGCCGGCCGGTAAAGAAGTCCTCTGTTGCAATTGTTAATAACTTTTTCGACCCCTTTTCTGTATCTTCGCCCCTAATCATCGGATGACCTTGAAACTTGGCATGTTAAAGAAGTCCTCTGTTGCAATTGTTAATAACTTTTTCGACCCCTTTTCTGTATCTTCGCCCCTAATCATCGGATGACCTTGAAACTTGGCATGAAGGTTGGGTACCCTGTCCAGGTAACACCATCCGAGTTTCAGCCAAATCTGTAAATAAACAACGACGCGGCGGCCGAATAAACATTGCAAAAATTGTTTATTTGCAAATATCTCGAGAACGGTTGGAGCTAGAGCATTTTTGAGGGCATTTTTGGCAGGGTTGAGCCATCGCCTCAGGGATGTCGGTAACTTTTTATCTTTCCATAGAGCCATCGTCCGCCCCCCTATTGTTGTAAACAAAAAAGTTAGTTACAGAGCCCTATAAGGGGTCGGTATTTTCGGGCCATTTTTTCGTCGAAAATCGGGCAGTTTTTCGATGGGAAATTTTTCTGACCTTGAATAAATTTTTTTTCTCGACTCCTTAATAAAAAAAAAATAAATAAAATAAAATGTCTTGTTAAATTATAAAAAATTATAAGTTCTGAGACTTGGCGAAATAAAATTAAAAAAAAAACTTAAAAAAAAACTCTATCGGTCGATAAAGAAGGTCCGCAGCTCAATTGTTTATAAGTTTATCAACCCCTTTTCTGTATCTTCGCCCCTAATTATCGGATGACCTTGAAACTTGGCATGAAGGTTGGGTACCCTGACTAGGTAATACCATTTGAGTTTATCAACCCCTTTTCTGTATCTTCGCCCCTAATTATCGGATGACCTTGAAACTTGGCATGAAGGTTGGGTACCCTGACTAGGTAATACCATTTGAGTTTCAGCCAAATCCGTCGATAAACTACGAAGCGGCAGCTGAATAAACATTGCAAAAATTGTTTATTTGCAAATATCTCGAGAACGGTTGGAGCTAGAGCATTTTTGAGGGCATTTTTGACAGGGTTGAGCCATCGCCTCAGGGATGTCGGTAACTTTTTATCTTTCCATAGAGCCATCGTCCGCCCCCCTAAAGTTATAAACAAAAAAGTTAGTTACAGAGCCCTATAGGGGGTCGGTAATTTCGGGCCATTTTTTCGTCGAAAATCGGGCAGTTTTTCGGTGGAAAATTTTTCTGACCTTGAATAAACTTTTTTCCACCACTCGAATTATTTATTTTTTTATTTACTTATAAAATAATTTTCAAAACTATGAAAAAAAAAGTATTAAGACTTGTAAGAATGTTAAAAAAAAAAAACTTAAAAGAGACTGAATCGGCCGGTAAAGAAGTCCTCCATCTCAATTGTTTATAACTTTTTCAACCCCTTTTCTGTATCTTCGCCCCTAATCATCGGATGACCTTGAAACTTGGCATGAACGTTGGGTACCCTGACCAGGTAATACCATCTGAGTTTCAGCCAAATCTGTCAATAAACAACGAAGCGGCAGCCGAATAAACATTGCAAAAATTGTTTATTTGCAAATATCTCGAGAACGGTTGGAGCTAGAGCATTTTTGAGGGCATTTTTGGCAGGGTTGAGCCATCGCCTCAGGGATGTCGGTAACTTTTTATCTTTCCATAGAGCCATCGTCCGCCCCCCTATTGTTATAAACAAAAAAGTTAGTTACAGAGCCCTATAGGGGGTCGGTAATTTCGGGCCATTTTTTCGTCGAAAATCGGGAAGTTTTTCGATGGAAAATTTTTCTGACCTTGAATAAATTTTTTTTCTCGACTCGAATTATTTTTTTTTTATTTATTTATAAAATAATTTTCAAAATTATAAAAAAAAATATGTATTAAGACTTGTAAAAATATTGAAATAAAAAAAAACCTCAAAAGAAACTCATTCAGCCGGTAAAGCAGTCCTCCGTCTCAATTGTTTATAACTTTTTCAACCCCTTTTCTGTATCTTCGCCCCTAATCATCGGATGACCTTGAAACTTGGCATGAACGTTGGGTACCCTGACCAGGTAATACCATCTGAGTTTCAGCCAAATCTGTCAATAAACAACGAAGCGGCAGCCGAATAAACATTGCAAAAATTGTTTATTTGCAAATATCTCGAGAACGGTTGGAGCTAGAGCATTTTTGAGGGCATTTTTGGCAGGGTTGAGCCATCGCCTCAGGGATGTCGGTAACTTTTTATCTTTCCATAGAGCCATCGTCCGCCCCCCTATTGTTATAAACAAAAAAGTTAGTTACAGAGCCCTATAGGGGGTCGGTAATTTCGGGCCATTTTTTCGTCGAAAATCGGGAAGTTTTTCGATGGAAAATTTTTCTGACCTTGAATAAATTTTTTTTCTCGACTCGAATTATTTTTTTTTTTTTTATTTATAAAATAATTTCCAAAATTATAAAAAAAACAGGTATTAAGACTTGTAAAAATATTAAAAAAAAAAAAAAACCTTAAAAGAGACTGAATCGGCCGGTAAAGAAGTCCTCCATTTCAATTGTTTATAACTTTTTCAACCCCTTTTCTGTATCTTCGCCCCTAATCATCGGATGACCTTGAAACTTGGCATGAACGTTGGGTACCCTGACCAGGTAATACCATCTGAGTTTCAGCCAAATCTGTCAATAAACAACGGAGCGGCAGGCGAATAAACATTGCAAAAATTGTTTATTTGCAAATATCTCGAGAACGGTTGGAGCTAGAGCATTTTTGAGGGCATTTTTGGCAGGGTTGAGCCATCGCCTCAGGGATGTCGGTAACTTTTTATCTTTCCATAGAGCCATCGTCCGCCCCCCTATTGTTATAAACAAAAAAGTTAGTTACAGAGCCCTATAGGGGGTCGGTAATTTCGGGCCATTTTTTCGTCGAAAATCGGGAAGTTTTTCGGTGGAAAATTTTTCTGACCTTGAATAAACTTTTTTTTTCAACTTGAATTATTTTTTTTTTTATTTATTTATAAGATATTCTTGAACATTACAAAAAATAGGCATTGAGACTTGTAAATACCTTAAAAAAAAAAAAAAAACTTAATAGAAACTTAATCTGCCGAACTCAATTAAAAAGTCACTTATGAATCAGAGCTTATATTTTATTTACAATGCTTTTTTTCTACAATAAGAATGATCATTTCTTCTTTTAACAGATTCAGTGGTTCAAATTATGAGGATTACGAGGCAATGGCTCGTCACAAACTCGAACGTGAAGCCAGTTTCTCAAGATCTCAAAGAAAATATCCTCCAGGCATGACTTACGAAGAGATTGCCTCCTCCAGAGCACCAGTCATTCCTAAGGTGGAGGTCAAACCTGACGAGATCAGTCCGGACGCTGACAGCCTTGAAAGTATAGAGCCACTGCAGGAAAAAGACATTCGTGCAACTGGGCCAGACCCCTATGACAAGCTCAACTATACTACAGGTAAAAAAAAAAACAAACCAATCATACTGCACGTTAACAACACAACTAAAAACATCATCTAAAAGCTTACACATAGGTCGGCGCGTAAAGAAACCGATCATTTTTTTTTTTTTCGATCCAGCAATGATTTTTCAAGATCGGAAATCAAATTATAATCGGTTTGTTTTACCGCCTATTACATCTAATCCATGTCATTCTTACCAATTTTCTTGATTTCTTTTCTTCTTGGCAAAGCGAGGGCTCCAGATCGGTATGAAACAGTGGTTTTCCGTTTAGGTAAATCAAATGTGTTTAATTCATTTGTGACCCAGGTCCCTTGCTGCTCTCCAATGTTTGTGTAATTGTTGTACAATAGGTATGGGCCTTGAAAGTGCCTCTGTCAGTGCGAAGGACGATAAATACTTGGTCTTGAGCACTTGTGGAAATACCATTTAGTTAAATTGTCTTTTTTTATTGTAATCAATTGCAATGAAACGTGACTGTTGTATTTTCCTGTTAAACAACCTAGCTATTCCTTGTCCCATCGAGTTGGCGGTGTCACAGCGCCTCTTTCTAATGTGTGTATCGATGTGATAGCTGTATGCGTGCTTTGTAGATCTTTGGCGCTATTGTCCGGCGAGATTTTTCATTTGTGTGTGCTTCGTGTACAGATGTACCGTGCAGCAGTGGATCAGCCAGCGACCAGGATGGCTACGGTCCCAGCACGAGTTTAGACTCGAATATGGACGGACGTCGAGTCTGGGAACGATCAGGTAGTGTTCTATTAAATTGTTTTTAACGTCGTTTTCATTCGTATTTACCTGCAGGTTCTTCGGGTTCCGTGCAGTCGTGGGCTTCCAGTCTCTCCGCGGACAGCCAGTCAGAGGAAGCTGCCGCTGAGTTCATGAAATCGTTTGTTCCACTTCTGTTCGACGCGCCGTGCACCATTGAGCAAGAGCAAAAGGCCAATTTTGGACAGATGGTTCTGGTAGGGTTGCTTCAATTATTATTCGCAATCAGTAGTGGCTGATTTTGAAATTATTTACAGACAGAATCCGGGAGAATTTGGTTCGCTCGAGTGGTCAATGCTAGACGAGCTCAAGCTTGCGTCTCGGAAGCTTCATTTTATTCATTGGCTCAACATTTTGCCGTTGCGTTGTTTGAGTGCCACGAAGCTGATGATTTCGCTCCTGCCAAGAGCCTGATGAACATGTGCTTCACTTTCTATCATGAAGGTAATAAGGAATGTTTGTTTTTTATTGAGAAAAAGAATACATCACGGTGAACACGCGGTATAGTTGAAGTTCCAGGTTTAGAACCATACAAAGAATATTTGTATATTCATCTAAGAGTACAGCCGATTTGGGGTTCCATGAGGTTCTGGACTGCTGCCTTTTTCGATGCTGTTCAGTGCGATCGCGCTGCCAAGCCAGTTCCTTCGAGACCAAAGTCAAAAGATCGAGAGACCATCGCAGCCGAGGATCGAAAGTATCAGGCGAACATTGTCTTTGGTCAATTGGGGTTTGTTGGATTTTTTCAGTTTGAAAAATTATTCACATTCGTGACATTGATGAATTTATTTTTCTGTTTGCAGCACCTTCACGTGTAATATGCACGCCTTCGGCCTGTCACGGACACTTTGTCTAGAATTTCTGCGGAAGCAGTGCGTCATTCTCACACCTGGTATTAAAAAAACAAATTCTTGTAGACACAGTTGATAAATTTCTAACAAAAATTAATTTATGCTTTTAAGAACAAGAGAAAATGTTGCGGGACAATATTATGCGGATGTTCGATGAGTCAGAGCCGTGGAGATAATGTGTATCTTCCATCCTGACTGAGCGAGGATCAATCGGTGTAACTGGAAAATAAAACGTTTATCAGTATTGTCAATTAAATGGATTTTATCAAGCTATTTTTCCATTAATAAGAAATATGTGAATGATACATAAAACAAAGAGAAATGGATAAACATATATATTATATACATTTAAAAAATCTATACTTTGTAAACAAATGTCTATTGTACGGTGCTACTCTGAACAACCGTTGGAAATGTTATATCTTGAATATTCTCATCAGATTATATGATTTACAAAGTGTTTTCTAAATTAAACGATAATTTTCAGAGTGAAACAGAGAAGAATTTTAATTTTTAAATACAAATATTTATAACAATTGTTTTAAAAATGTGTATTTTCTTTCAATATAACAATAAGGAAAAATCATATGAAATATTCACGGCCATCTAGTAGTGTTAATCTTGACAATAAAAAAGATCTATTCAGAAACAGGTGTTTAATTGTAAAATTATAAACAGAGTATTTTTAAATCTATTAAACATTTCATTAAATGACCGGAAAAACCATTTTTTTCTCTTGATAATTTTAAATCAATGCGAAATATTGTTTTATATAATTTACAGTAAAAATAATAATAATCAAATAATCCATCCAGTTCCAATAGATTTTTACAGAATTCAAGTCCAAAGATATATTATTTTTTTTCTGTAAATTTTAAACATCTGTTACAACTATAAAAATGATAAAATAAACGTTTAATTAATTAAAATGTTGTAATTTTTAACTAGTTTCAGTTGTTTAAAGGGTACAAATAATTTTGTGTAAAATAAAGAAAGACTTTGCAAAATCTTCTGACTAAAAATTCTGTGAAAAGTGTCATTTTTAACACACGAACAATTACAGTTTGCCATATCTCTCGCTGTCCACTGGATTTCTCATGCGATTAGACACTCACCAGCCACAGGGAGTTGAACTAAATGAATATTTACATTCCGCTTGCACAGTCTTATGAGCTTATAACAAATGACTTTATTTTCATATTTTTTTTTTACATGTTCTCCACAGTAAAAGTACCCGTTGCTATGACTTACATGAGAAATAAATAAATTTATAAGATTTGATTGTTACTTTTTGTTTTATATTATAATTCTCTTACGATAAATTTTTTTTTAATCATGATAAAATGTATACAACCACTCGAAATTTGTCTAGCGAAAATTAGCAGCTATAGATTAAACTTTACTAGCTCCACATCTTTGGCGGATTACGTTCGGTTGACTTATATATCGTACACAATACAAATTACAGCATTCATCAGCATAACTTTGTACACGGACGTCTATTTATTTACATAATGGAATTTGTATGGGTAGTTCACGAAATTCGCAATATTCGGCCAATTTTATTAATAATTATACAACAAAAAACCAAACAAAGAGAGGCATATATAAATATATTGTCAGGAAATATGCGAGTAAAGTTGAATAAAACGACAGGCAGTTGAAAATTGCGATTTTCGCGAGTACCCGCTTGGCAGTATGATACACAGAGAGGCGCCTTTAACTCGAGTTCTCTCGCAAACTGCGAGAGATGCACACGGGGAATACAGCCGTGGCAATGGAACAACACCTGCGAGTTGGCTGTTGGGAAGCGGTGGCTTGAAACCATCGATAAAGCCAAATGACAAAGTAAGCGCGCGCGCGAGTGTGCACGAGAGAGTGTACGACTAAAAGAAATGACGTGATGTACAATAACTTTTTCCATGTGCACACGCGGGAGTGCGCGATAGTAAAAAATTATACGCTCGTAGACGAGCAATTGCCCGACTGTGCACAAAATTTATAATATTTTACATTCGTCTCGCCACTCGCCTACACTACTATTGATCGACATTACAAATTACGTCTGGTCTAGCCAGGCGGCATAGTCAACTGGAAGAGAAAAAAAAAATAAAATAAAATTTAAAAAAAATCCAATTTCTCTCTACTTTATATACAGTAAAATACAACATTCTTTTCTTTTAAAGCACTGGCATCGCCCACAAGAAGAAACAGCATAGCAACATGTGGCAGTGTTTAATAAATAAATTAATAACTAATAATAATTTAATAATAAATAAGCACTCTTGTATTCAGTCATACATCTGGCAATGCACACTGCGCATATAATAGTAACAATAATAACACAATATTGCTGGACTGCAGAGACTCATACTGGAGTAAACACACACAGATTGCCTTTAACGGGACCATTGGACACGAGAATACAATAATGATAATACCACGTGATAATAGGACTCTAGGTGCAACTGTTGTGTGTTAAATTAGCGCAATGAGTCCTATGTACGACCGCTTTAACGATATAGGGTTGAATAGTGCAAAAGACAGCACGCGTGTTGTGTGTGTGTTGTTTGAAGAATTTCAAAGCTCACTGGCTATTCTCTGGCGTCTGCAAATTTTGTTTGAGTGCACTACAGATTTAATTATTCACCCGTAATTACTTCTGCTCTATCGTTGGAATTTCTTCCGCCAAGCTCTCGCGCTTATTCTCTCTCTCTCTCTTCGTCTCGTGCGCGCGAGAGTATTCAAGTGGTGATACGTTAAGTTTTAATAAGTTTCGTTCACCACTTTTCTCGTTGTTACTAACTGATGACTAGTATCGTTCATCACTCCCATTTTAATTTCATCTTATGTGTTCACGCGCGTTTTTCCTTCAAAATCATTTCAAAAGATTTCTCAACATCTGTGGCCATGAAATGTTCGTTCGATTTACACTGCGTCTCGTTGGATATCTCATCTCTGATGCTGTTTTTATCCATGTTTCAAAAGATTTCTCAACATCTGTGGCCATGAAATGTTCGTTCGATTTACACTGCGTCTCGTTGGATATCTCATCTCTGATGCTGTTTTTATCCATGTTTTCTTTTCATCTCTCTCGCCATCTCCTACCCCCCGTCAATTCCATTTTCCCCCATGGGCTTTATCGAACACGTAACAAGTTAGCACTGTATATACTTTCTTTTCATCTCTCTCGCCATCTCCTACCCCCCGTCAATTCCATTTTCCCCCATGGGCTTTATCGAACACGTAACAAGTTAGCACTGTATATACGATGGAAATCGTGTTTTTCATACATCGGAATGTCTGCCACGATTATTCACGCGGCTTATCTAACTATATAGTTATTTAATAAAGCTCACAAAATTTATATTCAGTTCAGTTGGAATTTTTTACACTACAGCGAAATAAATAATAAATATCAGTGACAAAAAAATAACTTAATGACACATAATATAATACATAAGACAAACACAAATCTCTCTCTCTTTCTTCCCTTGTCGGTGACTGATTATTAGAGTGAACAGTAGTAGTTTAGGCAATGAAAAAATAAAAAACGAATAGAAAAGAAAAATAATTTAAATTTCGAGAGTTGCAGAACTCTCGCGACTGTAGGATTAATATTTAGCCATTGTGCACAGTCGGTGTCCGTTAATAATGCCGTTACAAATGTATTCGAGCACAAATGCAAGCGGCATCATCGTGGGCCGCCTCCGCCACGCGACGATGATTCGCCGGGAAGTTACGCAATGATAAAGAAATAAGGACATCCCCGATTGCTTGGCTCCCAACGTTGCTCCTCGCGTCTCTCAAAATCATCGCACATTGTATTTACATTGTGTGCATATGTTGGCAATTTTTTTTTCCTTCCTTTCATCCTCTCTGTTAGCCGGAGTAGCAAGCAAGTGAAGAAATACAGCGCAAAACATTGAATGGTTATAATTAGTTGTTTTTTTTTTCATGTAACAGAGAAATTTTTCTCATTATCAAAAGCCCCAGTATTCCCTTGCCATTCACAAATTTATATTAGTGTACTAGAAAAATAAACCGAAGAAGCTTTGGAATTACACACCAGCAGCAGCAGCGCCGGTGATTTTTTTTTTCCTGCCGCTTCACCGCAAGATTTATATACTCTCGAACAAATGAGTTGAACTGCTTGCCAGACCAAAGGATGTCCGCAACACTTGACCTTTGTGTGAAGCAGTGTGACACACGACTGGTCTGCAAACTACACGATATCCCAGAGCCAAGTTCACCGATCATCTTTTCTCATTACTTCCCGTTGACACTTGACTATAAACCTTTTTTTCCCAGCGCTCCCCGTCATCTATTTGTCTTCCTTAAATTTTCTTGGGCTTTTATCTCTTTGGTACATTTTTTTCTTTCTGGCCTGCCATTTATTTATTCTCCTTTCACCACGACGTTCCTGCTCCATTATTTGGCATTATTTAACTTGACGCAGTCTCCACAAGCTGCGTCAAGACCTTCACAGGTAATAATATAAAAATTATTTTCAAGTGCAGCTCCGCGTTACGTTTTTCTCGGCACACCGTACGCGAAGCTGACTTCACGTCATGGATAGTCCGGGTGCATGACATTATAGATCACGGCGAAGATTGTGCAGGCCGCATAGATACCCAATGCCATCCACCAAAGAAGCTGCTCATGTAGTCGCTGCTCAAAGTTTTTCAGTACTAGCAGACCGATCGTGAGGCCGGCCAGAGCCCCCGTCAGGTGTGCCACGTACGAGACAGGTGGGCCCATCTGCTCTGCCGCGTACCTGTCATAGATAGCGAAGCCCACGTCGGCGCTTGCTGCAACACATTCACAAAACAACTTGATTATTCATCAATTTTACAAGACAATCTATCGGGCAAACATAAAAAAGCAGACAAACAAATTTGTCCCAACACCTAAATAAATTACTTGGATCAATAAACGTTGCTCCAAGAAATTTCGCAGCACCAACCCCCTCTGATGGCAATACTATACTCTAATTCACGAGAAAGAGCGGGTGGAAAAAAAAATCCCAGCAAGAGAGACAGCCAATTACTTGGAAGCAGCAAGAGACCACAGTGGGTTGGAGCCCGTGAGAAGTTGATGAGTGGATTTTTCGCGTATCCTCGCAGATACTCGAGCGAGCGCAATGTCTATATAAATAATCCCAGGGATGACGGGATCTCTCGTTAGCTCGTAAACCGCGTGCATGTAGAGCCGAGGGAGCCTTAAAGTGTCGCAGTAAGGAAACAACATTGGGTGGGGCAAAGGGTCGAATATAAATCGATAGCCGGCCAGGTCGTATACAGAGACGATGGTGAAAATACAAAACATCTACCAGAGCTAACGATCGTCGTGGTGCTAGATCGCGATCAAGGCAGAAAATCAACACGGCGTGCGGCGTCGACAGACCCCAAATCGTCTGCCCTGCATTTCTCCCCTGTTTCATGCCCAAAGATTGTATCGTTTTTTCATTACAAGCCGGACATGGCGCGCGGTGACGCATTCCGCGATTTATACCCTTGCTCAGCGCGTATATCCGGCTCCAGCCATATCCCAGATACTTTGCACTATTCTTCTCTCTTTTCCTGTCATCGTGTCTCTATATATACCTGCGACGACGTGGGCATTTGCTTTTCTCGTTAGTACACTGAGAAAATAGTCGATGCTGCAAATTGCCAATATTTTAATTGAAAAAATAACACGAGGAAGCCTCTGCTCTCTTCCTCAACAAGTTTAATCGAGCAAACATCTACTATGAGCAAAATAATGCGTGTCAACAATTAAATTTATATCTCATCGTGTGATGAAAAGCATCCCGGCTATACAGTATTTATTTCAATTTTAATTTTCTCGTGTAAACTATTAAACTTTAATCGACGTGTTTCAATGCAATTAAAGCGAGTGTGAGAGTATAGCGCTAAAATGGCAGGTAATCAAGACGATGATTGTGAGTTTAATATTCAAATTGAACGAAACTAGTCGAAATTGTCAGAGCCTGCGCGATAAACTTGCTCGGAAGCTCGGCTAGACTTGTTTACCCACCCTGCGTGCTTCGTGGCCAAGTTTCAACAACTCTCTCCCTCATCTCTGTATACTGGATTTTCAGGGCGGGATGCACAAAACTTTTGCCAGGTTATCATCTACGGTTATAGTTCCAAGAGCAAGTGGAAGTGGTCTATCTCTACTCTCTCGTTTGATAGCAGGGACCAGTTATTAAGCTCTACTCACCAATAATGAAAATACCAATAAGCCGGACAATGCCAAACTCCATGTTATTGTAATTTAGCATAACGTTCGCCAGATGAGCAGCAAGTAGAGCGTAGACTCCGCCGCTAGCACCAACTAGATATACATCAGTGTCAAAGACCGATGTACCAAGGGAGCCTGCAAGTAAAAAGCAAAGTTAGGCAGGCTCAAGCATCACTCACTGTAACCAAAACTAAATTCTACATCAGAGCACTAAAGAAACCGGAGTGTATGCATCAGGATAGCGAAAAACAAAGGTTATTTTACTTTACAATCACATTCTGATCATTTTTGGCTTTTAAAACATGATAAACTATGATTTATTCAAAAGACAGTCGAAAAAACAAAAATTGTCGCCACCCTATGCTTTGCCCTAATGCCTGTAAGCCCTAGAATATCGATGAGGTTGTGTATGCACTGCTGCAAAGAACCAGTAGCCAACCCGACCGCTACATACACACCGGGGTAAACATATAATGTGCAATAAGGCCGACGAATAGCAAGAGAGAATCTCTGTCTACTAGAGCATCGTATATTAATGGCCACATTTCTCTTGTCTCATTCAAGCGACCTGGTACTCAGTCTCTGGTGCAGCAGCCTCACGCAAATTTGCAGGCTGCCCCCCGCAGCTTTGGCCTCTGCACCCACTAAGCCACCAATTTCCCAACAATACTCGCGCAGTACTAGACACGAATTAATAAGAAATGCAGTATAAAATTGCGTGGTCTCGGCTCGATGATCATCCGTGGCCGCGATGTTGCATGGCACAACAACAGAGAGAGAGAGTTTGGATCCTTTGCGGAAACATGTCCAGGAAACACAAGTGGGAATTTGCTGAATGGGCCTGTGTATAGCGTGTGTTGATCGCACTCATTTCACGTCAGCCAGGCACTCTGTATCTGTGCGCCAAGCGAATAACAATGAGGAAGGATCTTCGCATCACTGAATATGTGCGCGAGGAGCGATAGCGATGGCATGGGGGTTTCGCCTTTGATTACCCGGTTATTTGTGGCGAATGCATGCGACAGAGAGTGGACGGCACGCGTGCCCTGGGAAATGGAGCAGCGGAAGAGGTGTAGAGGCGATGCACACATGGCAGGAGGTGGAGATGGTGGCTGCAACCCCGGAATACACTGCAATATATTGAATATCCGGGCGGGATATTACTGTCCTGTGCTTGGCCAGTGAGCAATCACACGGGATGAGTGGGTGCGTGTAGTATGAACTAGCGAATGACCTAGATTGTGCGTATACAGACACTAGTTGACCAGCAGAGAGAAATTCATCACGCTGATCGACGACACTTGTGTGTGACTGGCATGCAGTCATCCCCCGAGGCGGAAAGAGAGCATTGAAAGGTCGAGACTGTGTGTACTCGACAAATATATCCACCAGTACTGAGTTGAGGTGTTCAAATATATGTTGAAATGCGGGCACTCGTGTGTATGTGTGTTGGATATTCCCCTGTGTGTTCCCACGCAAAGACAGCACGGCATTCCATCCTGGCACTCCTAGGTATTAGATAATTACGGTTGAACGCTGTTGTCCCGCCTTGCTCTCCCAAGAGTCTTGTTTCTTGACGGTGTCTGATGCCGAATGGGCTTTTATTGAGTGCAAGATGAAGGATATACGGTGCCGATGGTACTGATCGCGGTGGTGGTGGTGACAGTGTGCACTCTCGCTCGTGCCGCGCGCAAATATCTGTACTTGAGAGAAACGTGTATAGCAAGATTTATCTGTTGGTGATGCGAGCAGCAAACACGCGCCCACCGGCGCGTAAACTCTTCAGCTCCGCCTAACGTCCAGCGCCGTTAATTAGTATCCCTAATTGGTGCCGACTCGACGTTCCGCGTCAGAGTCTACGAGGCTTCCGTGCCCCAGTAATTTGACGGCAAATGGATCCTTCAGACAAAGGATAACGACCTTCCTGGCGTAAGTGAGTTCTTTACTTTTGTGTCTTGCGCCTCTTCTTCCATCGTTCTCTGGCTTACTGCTGGATTTCTCTGCTGATGCTTCGTGCAGTAATAGTACATCCGACTAATGGATATGGAAAAAAAACTATTATCCATGTATACGTACGATGGGCTTTCATCGGACATTATACCAAAAATATCCAGCTCAATTTCACAACCACCAACAAAACTCACTGTAGCCACCCTTGGCTGTTTTTATATTTTTGTTTACTAATGCATTTCATTCATATCCGAATGCGGCTAGATTACATTACCAACTAAATGTGTTGAGGAAAATTGGTAGATGAAAAAAAAAATTAATAAAAACCGACAATTGGTCTCAGAAGTCTCTAAAAAAATTTACACAACGTGGCATCATTTTTTTAAAGCTATATTCCAGTGCAATCTTGTGGAAAATAAGATGATAAAATTCTTAGAATTTAAACTACACACGAGGAAATAATACTTTTAACTATCAACACGTACTTGTTTTAGCTTAAAGACACTAGTTGAAAAGAGATTCAAATTACACGCACGTTTTCCCATCATCAAGCCAAGTGCTACTCGAGCTTAATTATGTAAACGTGTTGTAAGTTTCTATAGCAGAGCTGTACGAAAGATACAGGTAGACTTAATAGCAAAGTTTGCACTTTATAGGCAAAATAAACCGTGTGAAACTGTTAATTCATTGAATGCACCCGTATAAATCATCCAAGCTAATCAATTGAATCGCGCCGTGGTCCTCGACACGCCATCAGCGTCGCGGAAGAATATAAAGATTAAACAATGAATAAAAATTAAAAAACGAGACGAGAAATGGCGTAGGAAACGAGCGCGACTCGTGACTTGGTTCAAGTCACACGGTGATAACGTGCATACATACTATAATGGCGAGGTATGCCCACGGTGCACGCGACGTTAGAATCGAGCGTGTGTACAGTTATAGAGATGGAAAGAGAGAGCGTGGTACAAGTGTGTCTCGTAGGAACGCATACACACGTAAGAAGACTGTAGGGTCCCGCTTCTTCCTTCTCAACCATATCATCTCCTCCCACTTTTTTTTATATTTTTAATTTTATTCTCACTATATACACAGAGTGCGCCGCGCGCGCTCTTGCACCATTTCACTCTGTCATTCAATTTTAACGCGCTACTCGTAAAACTTGACTACGTTATACGACGACGTTGGGTCAGTATTTTTAAGTATTTATTTGGTTGGAAAATAAAGAGACACACATACCGAAACTCAGAGGGTACAGCACTTATTTTCTACTTTTGGATATATTGGCTCGAAAGATGCAAAGTCAAACCAAGTGGAAGTTAAAACGAGAAGCGGACAGAGGAATGGCGATTATTTGACGTGTAGAAATTCGTCGAAGTATTTTCAGATGTGTGTGCCGACATGGCGCAGTAAGCGCGATTGGAATATACCATCACTTCGACTTTGGGCAAGTCTGACATGCCGAGCGTTCCATAAATTGTATGATCGTTCAGGAATTCCGTGAGTATTTCCATGGCACGATGGGTTTGTGGTTTCTGGCCTTCCACTCTCGGCTGATTGACAAATCAAACACGTGTAGGTATTATCAAATCGCACAAGACTCGGCTTATTCAGATCCCTTGCGCTCGTTCATTCCCTCGTATTTGTGAAAAACGTATTTGTTAAAATAATTTTTAACTGCCTTGTTCTAAACCTAAATAACCACAATATCTTCGCACCAATTTGATGAAAATAGCTTGAGATAATATAATATATATTGTTGGGAATATTAGAAAGCGAGTTGGTGAAAATAGAAGAAAACGGAAGCCATGGTCTACATATGCGAATATATATACAGTGAATGCACACGCGTGCTTGTCGAAGCATATCTTTCACCACGACGACGACGACGACAAAGTGCCAGCAGATCCGTGACGATCATTGAGAAACAATCAATGACCAGGTGGGCGCGAGAAACGAGGACTCAATGTTGAATCACCAATCTCAAGATTGTCGCCTTTGCCGTGAGCTTTGTTGCGCAGGTGTCGAAGCGTGCAAATTAGCGGCGTTAAATCGTAGCTAACGTCCTTCCCGAGCAGCATAAACGTGAGAAGCAGGTGCGCGATGATGACAAGGCAAAGAGCGGTGCGTGTGCAAGGTAATCTGATACTGCTGCAACCGCAGTGGATGATAGTTGGGCGAGGTACAGGCCATGTCACTGCACCACGCGATCTTCAATTGCGCTGCTTGTGGGCAATGGACCCGCCTCACCACCTGATTCACAAAGCCTCTCTTCTCTCGTGTATATCCAGCCGCATGTAATTCCTCAGTTTGCGTCGTGCTTATTATTCATGTCCTTGATTTGCAGCGTTTTACTTTCATGAGCATTAATACGCGAGGATTCATTCGCAATTGGATTTATGCAAATGGATATTGGATGTACAAGTATAGCTGGTGCGGCGTGGCATTAGAGCAATAAATAATACGAGTGTTGGCGCGTGAAAATACACCAGAACTTGGTCAAATCTACATCTACCATTGTGTCTCATTATATTTTGATAGACAGAGATGAGGTAGTTATTTATAAATACTTATTAGCAGCAATAAATGTTAGTATACTAGAGAAAAGTGAATATATACTCACCAGCTAAAACACCCGCCATGTAGACCGCGGCGATCCTCAAGCTCCCATGCACCATTTCAAGGGGAAGTCCCACGACCACCTGTACCCCCAGGTTAAACAGCAGGTGCAGCCATCTGAAGAAAATAAATTGCATGAGAAAGTTGCTATGACACAATACCAGCACAAATGGATGCTCTTCTAGGACGATTAAATGACTCTTTCATTTTTATCAAGTTTTCCTCCGTCTCGCGGCGCAAAATGAGCGACATTGTGCGCATGGAAAACGCGTGTAAATTTGAATCATTACAGAGTAAAACTTATGGCTCTAGACTTTCAATTACATACATTACTTGGATGTTCAGTAAAAGTGTAGCTGAAACAAGGCAGAAGAGGAAAAAAAAAATAAGTTGTGCCTTATAACTAGTAGTCGTGTATAACCGACTCTTGATTACAGCTCGGGTGTTATGAATAATTGCTACTTCTCTGGCGGCTTGTTGACACGGAGTATAGGGCAGCGAAAAAAAAATCAATAGGTAGGTTTAAGTGAGTAGGAAACACAAACTATAGTAGAGTATACACAGAAAGATCGATGTTACGACGACGACGACGACGCGCAATCATCTAAATGGATTGAAAATACCTAGTGTTCATTAGCTGCAAGCACACTCTCATCCACCTTCAGCTCTTTTTTCATATTATTTGTCTGCAAATGTCTTTGAAGTTAGTTTGCATGGTTCAATGAACACGAAATGTTTAAGTGCGTGGAAAGAAATGGAGTAATAGGCACTGAAGATAGCAGGACAGATCCACTCGTGCAAGGGTGGAATATTCGGCGAGTGAAAGGAGATTGTACAGAGGAAAGAAAGGATCCAAGTTGAAACTGAATTCCTGCTTCTGCTCGTGTACTTTTTTTTCTTCCGTATCGTTATATTTACAGCTATGAATAATTTAAAAACTGTCGTCTCGTATATTTCTTCGGATTTTTTACCAATTGTTTCTGCACGAGATGAGCGTTCACGAGCGTTTATTTCAACAAATTTTAATAGATAATAAAAATTGTCATGGAAATACTCGATAGTTGTGCACTAAGGAATTACATAAACTTACCCAGCATGTAGAAACATGTAGAAGGCGAACCTCCAGAGCTCTAGACGCTTGTCTGGCCGGTAAATGAACACACTGTCGATGGGCACGGGTCCTGAGGGGTTGACTTCACCCATTGCTACTGTGTAATACGTGAAAAAGCCCAGCTAGAACAATAAAACCAACAGCAATTAACTCACGAGCACCATAAAAGAAAATCATCACAAAAAATATAACATAAAAAGCAGTAAAATTCCAATCTTCAACTAATCTAAATGTACATTTGAGCCAACAAATTCCCTTTTGTCTCAAACTCACACTGGGCCATTTGTCGAGTGAGCTTATTGGTTAATGGAAGAGCGCTTTGCGAGGCAGAGAGTATCTTTAGTAGCCGACAACCACCGACAAAGTAATTTTATTGCGATGATACTTGATGTGAATTGGTCTTGATATCCACTACAAAAGCAAATATATCAGCATCAAAGGCCTTTGTAGTTAGAAAATACTTGATGGTTTTTCGGTATATACTTAACACAGAGTATAGTTAAACATAATTTTCACTTTATAGAGTGACTTGACATCGTGTTGACGTGAACACGACCATCGCGTTCATTGAAAAGCACTCAAATTGAGCCCCTTAGAGCAGTAGTGCCCATACTACCTCACAACTTGTTCGATTAAAAGTTTTTCATCGAATGAGGCTCAATTCCCCGGACAGTCTGTGCAACTGCATCTCACTCAGTGTTGTTATTCGTTGGTTGTTTTGCTTGCTTTTTGTCGAATGCAACATGTTGTCTCCTCCGGCAATGGCGCCCGACGTGCCAACTTTTCACTCTGATCGTCCCTCGGGTATAAACTCTCTCTCTCGCTTGCTCTTCCGGCTCCAAGTGACGTTGAATCCCATTTGTCAGCCATGCCGAGTGGAATACACTTTGACATATATTCAATGACGTTACGCGACTGTACTACTCTCAATTCACAAGCTATCTCTGGCTGTATTTGCGCGAGCTATAAGAATGTGCATGAGATTATGTATACGCCAAGTATAGTCAGACACAACAATGTGGTGTGTGCGCATGGAGCTGTGCCAGTGTCAACATTTTCAGTGGAGTAAAACGAGCTTGGTCAGGCAGACGGGAAGTGATAGGAGTCGAGTGCAGTCAATCAGCCAGTGTAAATGCAACTCTGACGGACATATATCCAGCTAATCCTCATGCCACATTGTGTAATGTCATTGACGCACTGGCAAGGCATGTTTATGATGAAGATGTAGCGTTGATAATGAGCTTCGGGGATCGTGTGTGAGTCGTTGCAACTGGGAAAGCAAAGTTAACAAGGGTGTTGTGGTTAATCGAATCGCGCGCCAAGCTATTAACGATTTTCAGTTAGCTAGCGCGAGGTTACATGCCTTGCAGATCCAACTGACGCAGCCAAACGAGCTGTATGGTGTGGCACAACACTTTATGCACACCATGAGGCGTATATAAAGTGTCATAGTGTAAAGCGTCACCGTGTTTGCACATGTATCAGACACTTTAACGCCATTCCATGCAAATTTGTATGCGGCAAGTTTATATGACACCCCAGTGGCGCATTACAGCGTGGACGTATCGTGGGAGCTGTGTGGAAAACTTTAAATTTTCCTGCTGTGTGAACGCTAGGCATGTTAATTTTACGATCGACGTACTCTACTGGAAAACGAAACCCTCGACGACAGTGTGACTTTTATATATTGTCGATGATGAATAAGTGTATTTTTTATATTAAACTTAGTTTTTATTATTTATTTTCTCTCATCAGATCGCATTGTTGACGCACACACAAGTTTTCCGGACATTTTGCTATACAATTAGAGATATTATCCGGGCGGTAGCAATTCTAGCGGCGTTTGTGTAACGTGGCCGTGAGAATCTGGAAGACGAAGCGATATAAAAATAGCACACGAGGATTCCCGGCTATCTAAACGTGGAATCAAATTTATATTTATCCCTGCGGCACGTCGCGACAAATGGCCAGTAGTATATCTCAGGTTAAACATCGTAGAGCGAGAAGAAGAGAGAAAGAGGGTGAGGAAAATAGGGATGATAAAGAAACAAGGGCGCTCCTCTGTCTGACACGTCGTTTCTCTTCAATTTTTCCTCGGCTGCGCGCGAGAGATTTTTTGAATATCCTTCCCATATGGTTTTAATCCCTGATGATGAAGCATCACTAACTTTCCAGAGAATAAAAAAAAAAAGTAGCACAATTATTTATAAAAAAAAATACTCTGATGACTGTATCACTGATTCCCGTCTGCATACTCGATTTTTTTTATAATCAAAATAGAGCAGAAGTTGATGATGCCATGATGGTACGGCTTTTAGGAAGTATCTACATATTGAATAGTGCAAGCGACTTGGCGTATCGGCCAGGTCGTATATCGATAAACGATAACTCTCTCTCTCCCTCAACGTCGTCGTTTAGTGCCTCTATGACGGATGCATCTTATAGGCAAGTACAAGGCTGCTGAATTCCGTCAGCGAAGATTACATCGGCCTGAAATTGGATGGCATACTCTATAGGCTATAATTTGTATGTGAGTGAACGCGTCTCGTAACGAGTTGAGGATCAAAATCTCATGATAGTTGACATCTTGAACTTGGCAGAGTCTTGCGCTCGGCCAATCTCACGGATTTACCCAAGAGTTTGACCAGTTCTTTATGGGTATTCAGGTGATCCCCTTGAATTTACCACGGTGCTGGGGACGAAGAAAATAACGAGGGCAACGCATATGTCCAGCGGATAAGATTCGAAAGAGTTTCCTCGCTTCGTTGGAGCGTGCAATCGTTGGGAGCACACGACAAGATGCTTTTTATTTTTTGCTTTGCACTTTGAGGCTCCCGGAATATATCTATATGGCTGTTAGAGTTTCGAGTGCTTTTTGCCAGCATTTCTCCGAGTCCTTGGATCCTCTTGGTGTGGCACATTGCAGGCAAAATCTCCCTGGCTCTCTCTACTTGCCGAGTTGGCGGCCAATGCTTCTTGTTATTCTCCAGGGACAAGAACCACACAAATTTCATTAGGACACAAATATCTCGGTATCATTTAGGATGAGGTCTGAGTGAATAATATAACGGACAGAGGGCTTCTTTGGCTTATACTCTGTGTACAAGCACCCTGGAAATGCATTTTGTTTATATGGATAATATATACCCAAAGAAGTCCCAGTGTAAGGCGATATTATAGGAGAAAAAACTATTTAAAATGCGGATGTAGATCTTATGATTGCGTGATCAAGTATTAATCGTAATAGGAAAGTCTAACATTGGTGTAACGAGCACAAAGCTGTAGAAGACAGCTGTCCAGAGAGGAGAGTGAAGGTGTGTGGACCTGACAAAGACGGTGCGATGGATGTATAAACTCATGGCATCCTGTGCACGCGCCTATATACTCCTCTGTCAACCGGACAAATATATCGTCTCGGTGTCGTGTTCCAAACTAGTCTTCAGTGTGAAAACACTTTCCGCATTCTCGTGAATGCCAAGAGCGTGCCGCCCATCAGGCGCCTCATGCAGTCAAGCCCCCGTATAGAATTCAATATGTGCAGCGGCAGGCGACAGATTCTTTAGCACCTGGAGCAATAAAAGCTTGTTTCAAATACATGAAAATGTGGCAATATGTATCAAATCTCCATGTCAATAGGCTATTCATCTGAGTATTGCAAAATTGACTATCGCAAATTTTTTTTTCTTTTTCACAACATTTTGCTGCTGGCAAAAGAAAAAAAAAACCTTGAAAACAACTGGTATTTAGATATATAGTAAAAGTTGATATATCTATCTCTCTGACGGCAATGTTAGATTTAGCAGAAAGATGAGACTGAAAATCGAGCGCCCGTACGGATGATAGTGTTATCAAGTAGGTACCCGTATTGGGATCAGATGGGGGAGGTAGAGGCACTGCAAATTATGGGCCTGGAAAATTTATGGATGCGATAAAGCTCTGCGAGAAGCTAAAATCGTAATATCTTGCCGGTGAAAATGCAGTTTGTTGAATGAAAATGCGGAAATGTTGATCCGTAAATATTAGTAGGTATATACAGATTTTTCCACGAATAAAAAATTCCAGTATAATATTGATAATCGATGCTTTCGAGGGATTTAACGGTGAGTAACGAGGCCAATAACGGGTCGCAACAACGTGCGCGCATGAGATTATCGAAATTGGAAAGATGCCATAGGATGAGTTGAGTGTGGATGAAGGTATAGGTGATCACATACTCATCATCATCATCAGCAGCTACAAATGAGTTTTCATAAAGGCATTTTCACTCAGCGACAATGACGGTGGCATCAGTTTGCCGGAAATACTGCGTGCCATCTTCTGCAATCCGTCGCCACTGCGTGAAGCACACTTGCGCACAATATCCGTTCGCAATACGAAATTGATGTTTATTCAAGTGGCAACATCGCGGGAGGTCTTGGTCGGGTGTGTTGGCCATTAGACATCCATTGTGTATTACACACTACTATCCACCTCCTCGCTCATGTCGTAGTCCGTTTAATATACGCCCTCGAGCGACGTCTGTTTGGCTCATTGCTCTCAACTCTCTCTGTCTGCTACTATCAGGTGTAGAGACACAACGGGGTCAATGACAGAGTAATGGAAATGTCGATAATCCACGAATATCGTCGTCATTGCAAACTACTGCGCGAAATACTATTTGCCAGATAAAAAAAAACCCCACTATCACAAAGTCTTATCTTTCGATTTGAAAAGGGCGAATTCCACCGAGATCTTCCAATCGTAGAATAGCTTGGTGGAAACGAGATTTGACGAGTTATATATATGCATAAGGAGTTGCAGCAGTAGAACCCGCGCTCGCTCGCTCTCCTCGACGAGTCGATAATTATGGTGGGGTACAAGGGCTGAAGAGTGAAGAAGAGGACACGTAGTCTGAAATTACAGTGAGCTGAGAGACACGCGAGAGCCAAAATTGCACGAAAGCCATCCAACCATTCGATTAGAAGCTCCAGTGTGCGACGATATATGTTTACTACCATCCTTCCATCCTATTTGCCGACTTAAATCGCTGCAAAGCCCGGCTACAAGGTGGCGATTGTCCACTAAAACACATCCATCAGCATTGCCTGCAAACATCACGCAAGAATTCATTCCTAAACAGCATTTTTGCTGCTCGTATATCTACGAGTGCGTGTAGTTTTTACTGGCGACATAGAGTACGTGCGTCTGGGTAACGAGGCTCGTCGTCCTGTGCCGCGTCTCAAAGTTTTATAGCAGACGCCAGCAGGTGCTTGTATTCTTCCTTCCTCTCTTGCACGGCGTATACTCGTTATTTTACGTTTTTTATTATTATTTTTCCCCTCAGTACAGAGGCAGAGAGATCTTTGAAATTTGTCCACGCCTCGGATAATATGGAGAATTCAGGCCCACATCAAGTAACTCAACTAATATGACTTCTTGCATAACGAGGTTAGTTCAGTCGCCAGCTAATTAGGGCAGAGGACGTAGCAGATAAGGCCACCTTATCTCCTTGCCTTAATAGTCTCATATTAGGCAAGGATATCACTGGCAACAGTCTCGTCGTTTCTTGCATGAATTCACTCTCTGATGCAGTGCAATGTATTAGTGCTCTTACATTTATGCATCCTACTCATTTTCATAATCAATAACATTCAACCAGAAATATTCCACTGATTAAAAAACCATCAAGTTACTTCTAATAAGTGCTCTCATTAATAACGTTGTTGTTTATTCATTTGCCAACGCGAAAACTAGGTATTATTGGAGTTTAAAAATTGACTTACCTCAACTAGGGTGATGAGAATAATGAAGAGCGGTGGTGGACAGCAAGTATAGTGATCAGCATAATACTTTCTATCCCTTTCTTCTGTGAGAAATTCATCGCCAATCATGCGTACCATCCTGCGAACAATAAATATTGATTTATAATTAACTTAATCATGGTCCATTAGATATTTTATACATCTATATACAACGCAATACTCCACATATAATTGTGTGTACATAGGTATTGTATATTGGAAATTGTCAACCGAGTGAATAAAAGGAAAATCATTTATTCTCTCAATCTATGTAGCGCATGGCCTTTGTTTCATCTATTTGTGGAAATTACATCAGTCACTATTGCAGCATGTTCAACATTAAATTAATTAATTCAAAAGGGTTTAGTAATTATCAGAATGATGTATATATCAATCGAAAAACGATAATTACCATCATACATATTTTGTATCAAAAATCGAAGAAAAATTTATCATAAAAAAGTGTTAATTATCCTTTTTTTGATATTAAAATTTGATTAAATTTATACATAAGAAATAAACTTCAATTAATCGTTTTAATTAAGTATATTAAATTTTTGTCAACAGTAAATACATATATTGAATCAGTTGAAAATGTGTATATCATTCAACTGAAATAAACTTTTAATGAAGAATATGATGCATGCAGAGTATTTCTCATATTGAGCAGCGGTTATATTAACGCAGAGAGGTAAAAGTTGGTAAAAGCTTTTAAATAATGAAACATAATTTAACGACAAGTTTAATACGGCATTCAGTATATAATATTTGCCAAAGTTTGATGACACTTTTAGCATGCAGGTGCGTTCTCACTACTTCTTCATCTGGTTTGAAATTGTTGAATCGATCGAAGGAAACACAGTGGATACATATAATGCGACAAGACGCAGAAATAATAGCCAAGCTTGTCAGAACACTCGAACACAACTGTACAAGCGTGAAAAAGACATAATAATTCCATTGTCTCACAACTCTCGTTTTCTTCTCGTACAAATATACCCAAGTTGCTGCTTCTATTCGAGGAGAATGCACAGGTATGGAATTGTCTGCTGCTGCAAATACCCCAGATGAGAATATACGCAGTGCATATACAAATATACTATATGGTATATTCAATCCTGATGTAGGAGAGCTGGCGAAGCCCAACAAAACGCTAACTAACCACCCTTTTGCAATGTATATAACATGTGGCCGTCGCAAAGGATATCGTGTACACTCTCTGCCTCGCTGTATAGTATCGATTGTGTCCACTGAGTGTATATTATACTACACCTGAAAAATGTGTTTATATAAGCTTCGGACTATCTCCCTTCTAGCTTGTAATCATTGACCGCGAAAAAAAAGCACCAGGGAGATCCCGCCGCGCGATCTTCAGACACGCGAATGTATATAGATGTGCACACGAATCGTGTTTTGACGGAAGTGGAATTTTTATATTAATTTTAATTGACCTCTTGCATTTTTATAACATATTTTTATTATAACGTCAGACTAATTGAATTTCTCATCTTCACTGTATTAAAATGAAAGTTTAATTTTTTTTATTAAATATATTCATTAATGTCATATATTATTTTAAAAGATTTTCACAGTAATAAATATATGAGAGAAAAATTTTATCAAATATATCGTTTATATGGTGTTTTTTAGTAGTATTGAAACAAGCAAACACTTTTTGAAATAATGAAAAATAATTAATAATTAAAATCGTGTAAATAAAAAAAGTAATTTTTTTCATGCATGAGGAAAATTACGGGAAATGTGAAAAATAATATTTCGTTATGCCAGCGAGTATTATACTACAGTGTGCTGTATATATAGTTGCACTATGATGAGCAATGGTACTGCCCAGTATAGCATGGAATTCGGAATTTCCTCACATCAGAATATAAAATTTCATTCAAAATCCCCTATAAAGTCACGAATTTTATGTAATCCGTATATCTTTCTCCTAAATAATAGAAAAATTTTAACCGCATTTCGCGTAGGAAAGTTTTACAGAAAAATTATTTTCCCTATTTTACACATTGTAAGTATCATTTTTTTTTCTCATGTTTCAATAATAATTGAGTAAAAAATATTATTATTAATCAAATAATATTAATTTAATTTCCTAAAAAAATGTCAAATAAATTTTTTCCTATATTTTCTGCATTATTTTCAAAAAAAAAAAAAATGAAAAACTACAATAGAAAAAAATTTATTCGACATTTTTTTGTAGGAAATTTATAATCTCTAATCATTTTACTCCTATTTATCGAGTTATCACAGAAAAATTAAAAAATATATCACAATAATTTCCCCAAATAATTTTTTTCTGTAAAACAAATCGTACATAGACATGAATAAAACATGAATACTCAACAGTTGTTAGTTGAAAAACTTTTGCACAGCAGTATGACACGAATATCGATTAAAATTTCGTGCAACGCCTATAATACCTGTTGCAAAAATTTTTTTGGCACAGTAATTCATATTGAAAAAATAAATTTTTCCAACAGAAGGCGTCTGCCGTGGTTGATGTGGCAATTAGTATGGATTACAGAGCTGCGGAAGGGTGAGCATAGAACGTTATATGGAGGCGTGGAGGCGCGCATGATGATAGTATAGCCCCAGAGTCCGCGCGCGGTTTACCATACGGCCGTTCATCATCGCCTGCGCCGGTAGCCGTTATCCAGCCGATCCTCCAACCACGCGCCCCGGATTCCTCTGGCTTATAATGCGCCCTTGACGTCTGCGAATTTACCAAGCGCCGCAATTAAACGTTATATATGCACCGAACGCCTCAGTGGCGGTGAAATGCTCTGGTGGCTTTCGTTGCCACGCAGTAGCCGAAAGAAAGCAAAGAGGTAGCCGACTATTCGAGAGGGATAAGTCGCCCCACGTCGACCGCAACCCCCAGAGCTCGTTAGTCCCGGTAATTGTCACTTGTTACGTGCCAACTTGTCATCCAACTTGGCTTCTAGGCATAACTCTGCGCCCAGTCCCTTCACTTGCTTTTCACTGATTCCACTGCAAAATAAAGCCGCTCGACGTGTCAGGATTTGACGCGCGCCGCAACTCTCTCTATATCCGCTTATTTCGTGTGCTGAAAGCACCTCCAGAGAGCTTTACAACCCGATCAACAATTACATATACATTGTCCTATCCGGGCGCATTATCAATTCCAAGTTCTACGCGCATGCAAAGGACGATGAATGCCTGGCTGGGTAATTGCTTGAATTATTGGAACGATCGCCGCTAGATATTCCACGGTCCAATATGTCGGCACACGTATCGCTTTGTTACATTTATCATCTCTATGAAATTGACATTGCCGTGATGACCATAATTGAGCAAGATCGAAATTTTGCTTTGCATACAATATTAAATAAAAAACTCGTATACCTCCTCGCTATACCAAATAATTATAAAACTATTAAATTGCTATTTTCACAATATAATATATAAAAATTATAATGGAAATAATCTATCGTTATTCTACTGTGCAGAGAATTAAATTTCAACTGAAACTTTCAAATTATGAAATACGCGGTATAATTATTTATAATATATATAAAATATTTTGACATTTTAACATTCTGTAAATTCCGAGTGTTGATATCTTTTATGAAATATAAATGATTGATATATAAAAAAATATAATGGTTACAATACGATCAATAGAATATCGAATAAACAGTCAACGATAATTGACGGTTAGTCCAGAACTGTCACCACTGTATATCATATGGATGAAAGAGGCTTTTATATTTCTCATGCTAACAAAAGACACTCGCGAATCGAACGATCATTATAATAATATGCATAGTATACGTGTTTTCTCGGTTGAAATGAAGAAAACAAAAAGTATATACAGAAAAAACCCAACTGTCGTTCTGAAAAAAACACTTGCCTCCCCTGTGCAACACTTATCGCGTCGTTGCAGCGAGTGTTTCCGAGTATTCTTGAAATAAAGAGGGGTGCAGAAAAGTTGGCATGAAGCCGCGGAAAGAAACAACAACACGTGCTTCAGTTATCGCGCACGCGGCGACGAATAATTCAGTAGTAATTAAACAATTTTAAAAAAAAGTATATTTACATGATAGACGTGTGCTGGGGCCTGCCACGATCTGCGCCATTTGCAGTTGCCGTCGTGAGACCAACAAGATCCTGATGATGTGTCCGCGTGATAGATCCACGCGACGTATCCTTCAAAATTTTCGAGGCGCTCAGTGGCGTTGTCACGCACATTGTCCCGCCAACACTAGTCTCACATTAGCTTGTCACACATTGACAGCACACAAAACACAGTCACACGAGTCTGATATGCAGTAATACTAGAATAAAGAAATTTGGACTAACGTGAAAAAGATCATATTGTTCGCACGATAAATTAATGCGCTAGACACACGTGAAAATGTGTCGAGCTGGGTCTGTAATATGATTTAGGGCCCGCGAGCGCGCGTTCGCCTCTCGAACGTCCCTTCTGCTAGGGCGCCACGGGCTCACTGAGTGACCGAGTGGACTGACCGAGTGTAGCGGCCACGAGTAGCGACAGGCGTGGGTGTACACGCGTTCGACGACAGTGGGGATGACGGTGACGGCGTCGGTTGGCCCGCGACGCGAGTGCACCAGAGTGGGGCACACTGCCAGCCAATCGTTCGCACTAGTGTTGACTTGCTGCGAGGAAAACAGCACAAGACAACTCTCAGCACTCTGCCGCGAGCCGTTGTCACGAACAGAGATCAGAGTTTTTCACTCTGTCACACACTACTGATCCTTTGCTAGGCATATAATCGCATTTTGATAGTGTATAGTGTGTCAAAAGTGTCATCCCTATTGTACTGTCTGTATATAACCCTTCTGGATTTTTTTTTGAACCTCGACGCGCAGAGTGCAGTAAAAACTGGCATGTCAATTTGAATTGACATGCCAGTTTGACCAGTACAATTTTTCGTTGATCGCCGCGGCCAAGACGCAAACTGTCCAGGTGGTGAATTTGAGCGCTTTCACGATCTAGTAGACCTAATTCAGCACCCTCCCAATTTCTGGCTCTTTCATGCCTCCATTAAACTTGGAAGATTTCCAATTCTGCGACACGGGGGCACGCTGTAAAAGGTCGATAGGGCGGGTGCATCACACACATATTGGCTCTGCTTATATTGCGATTCAATAGGCGCTGTCCAGGCAGTTGGAGAGAAAATTGTGCGTGAACCTATCGCTTTACAACTTGAGTGATCTCGGTATAATTGATCCCCGGAAAATTGCGTAGAAAACGCGCTCGTAAATGCGCCACCAATTGGTTTATTATATGTATTTTTTGACAGAAATTTCCCCTGAAGGACACACGCGTATTGCCGTCACAAGGGCGCCAAAGTGAAAGTTATATGATGGGATAGGTAAGTTCTGAACGTGACTGGTCGAATAGTCTTCACCTCACCTCGTTAGCTCATCACATGCATGCGGTCGTATAGGTTTTCATTTCCATCCACAATTCGTCGCTGGTTTATACAAAATTATGGCAAGGAATATATAGACTCTGTCGCGTCTTGGCGCGCGACCTTTGATGTCAAATAGTTGTCCTTTGTAGCGATATAGAGAAGCAGCAGAGTGCTGGTGGCTGCCAGTTTGTGTACAATGGAAATCTGAACAATATAAGCGGTATAAAGACTCGTCGTATATATATAGCGCTATCGTGGACGCTTGTTCGCTTTTATAACGTTAGCGGTGACTGAAAATTTTGTCCAGAAATATGGGAGTACAAAGAGTCACAGAATACCCGCGCGCCAACAATTAATTTTTCCCTCATAATCTATTGTTAACGGAAATTAATTCTACGCCGCTTTTTTTAAAAAAGGAAAAATTATGTACCTGTGAAAAAGTGGTGGCTCATGGATCAACAGATGGAAGTCATTTTCAGAGCAGACTTCACGATCATGATGGTGAACTGCACACTTGAAACTTCTTGTTCTCTTGCCACTCATCTGCAACACAAAATAAAAAATTTAATTCCCAATAAAAAATGTAGAGACAATTATTAAAAAACCACAAAATTTCTTTTTGCTAACGTTTTCAAAGGGTTTTCCTCTGGAAAATTTTAAAACATGAATAATATACTCATTCATTTTTAGTTTTTAAATTTTTGGAATATATACATACGCCCCTTTGACATTATAGTGACGCGATATATATTAATATTTATCGGATGTATTTTTTTTACAAGCCTACCAATTGCGATGTTATTGGAAATAAATAAGAAAATATTGTATAGGCGGAAAAGAAGGCGTTGGGGCTTTGTGTCCCATAAATTCCCCAACATTTCTTTTCACGCTGGAGGCAAGTTTGAGCCTGCAGTTATGGAGGGATGCCAAAAATAGTCAGATATACACCACGAGAGCCATTCACTTGGGCTTTTCGAAAATTGCCGTGCAGTTTACAGTCATTCTCGCAGATACTATCAGAGCTGAAAAGGAGCTCGGATTTGGAGGGCGCGCTTTTCAATAAAATACAACCTCTATATACGAGACTATTTTTTCTGCTATAAATACCATACGTTATACAAATATCATCCTCTATAATTTAAAATTAATAACAGGATTTTTTAATTTTTTCAAAATTATATTCGTTTATATAAAAACTCATGTCTGGATCACTTCCGTGCATCCTGAGAATTAATCGTCGCTCCTTTGTAATGGGAAATTTGTCAGCCGTGTGTGTTGAGTAAGACGACAAAAATAGCAATGACACATCGGTGATTTATGCTTATTGACGCATATTTTGATCATTTTTTATCCTCTTACAAAATACACTCTTAACTGATGTCATAAAAAATAGTCATTTTGAGATATTTGAAACCAAAGTAATTATTGTCACACACAAGAAATATATATATAAAAGAAAGTCCCAAATCATTGTTCAGGGTCGACGTCTCATAACAATCACACGAAATCTGCACCAAAATCGAGTAAAAATGGGTATTTTTTCACGTTATCTAAGCTGCATCAGTTAAAAATCAAATCATTTTATGTTTTTCGGTTGAATTTGTGTTAACAATAAATTTGGTGATAATTTGATGAAAAAAAAAAAAATTTTTTTTTTTGTGAAATTTTCCAAGGGGTACCCCTTGGAAATCTCGTCGTTTTCGTGATTTTTTTGGTTTCCCGCCGATAACTCAGTAAATACGCGTTATATTGAAAAATTTTATTCTAGTTAAATTATCGAGCATTATATAAGCTACAAAAAACGTCGAGTAAATTTTTTTGTACCCCTCATAATTTTCGAGATATTACCGTTTTTTGAAAATTTTCATTTTTCAAAATATCTCGAAAACAACGAAAAATATCGAAAAATATTACTCTACATTTTTTGTAGAAAATGAAATCCCCAATCATTTAATTCCTATAATATTTTTCGATATCTCGCGTAGTTTCAGAGTTATCAGCAAAAACTCACAAAAATCGTGAAATTCGAAGGGGTACCCCTTCAAAAATTTGACGAAAAAAAAAAAATTTTTTTTTCTCTGTCAATCGTCTCAAAAATTATTTTTAAAAGTAATTCAACTAAAAAATAGAAATTTTCTCATTTTCTCTCATCAAAAGGCACGTCAAAACGTTAAAATACCCTAAAAATGACTCCTTTTTCGAGTTATTCTGTTATATATCCTGAAAAATTTTTTAAATTACTTAACAGGTACTTTTCGATAAAACCAACATGCTCCAAAAACATTTTTGCAGTATTTTCCCTAAAAATATTTTCAGATTTTGCACACAGTGAATAAATAAATCTAAAAAAAAAAAATTGAAGCTCGCATATACGACTGATCATCATCCCCTCGTGCTTGCCGAGTTTATTGGTAATAAAACGACGAATCCCAGGAGTAAATCTCCTTGCAGCTATAGATTTTACTATGCAAAGCTTTTCCCATGCGTAAATCAATAGTAGCATCTGCATCTGCACCACATCATACCGACAAAAAGACAGTGAGCGACACTAATCCTGCATTTCAAATCGAATTAAGTGCCTGGAATTACCACAGTCAATATAAGAGAAAACGAAAAAAAAAACCACCCATCCAAACCAAAAAACCTTATCAGTAATTTTACAATGGCGCCATAAGTACACATGAGTAGAAATATTGGCATCAAGAGGGAGATGAGGAAGGAGGGTGTAGAGATAAGCGTAGAGGGTTTTTCGCGCGCGAGATAACTCGTGGATTAAAATCTCTTCCTCTCCGATGAAACTTCCGGCTGGTAGATCCCCCACTAGAAGAAATATTCCGAGCACATTTCCATCGCTCGGCGCAAATACATACCCACACTGTACGCGAAATACAACGCGTGCACTGGCAAGAATATTTCGCGCGTCGATATGTTTGAATAATTTGCATATACGACTGGTCACATCACAGTGAAAAAAAAGTAATTTTTTTCCAGCGTTACAGAATTGATATTCCATTGTGCCGGTGGCATTTGATGGCAAAAAACCACTTGCGAGAGTGATACGTAATTCAATTCGCGTCATTAATTCGGATTATAGCGTGAATTTGCTCGCCGGTGTTTGCTGATGCGGTTGGAAACTTGGTGGAAAGACTACAGAATGGGCAGTAGTGCAGATCTATTGAGTGGAAAATTCGCTGCAGTGCACGGAATATACCATGGATAGAAGGGTTGATGATATCTACGCATATATACAGAGTTGTGGGCCTAATTGAATTAGATTCCATCCGTGGTTCTGGGTGTTTACGGTGTTGAATGGCGTGTTACGATGGTGAAATAGGTGTTGAGATAGTTATAGAGAGACTTTTCCTTATATACTCGTGCAGGAGTGGCGCGCCGATTTTCTCCACAGCTCTGCTTTTCTTATCTTGCAGGCATCAAAACACACAAAACAGCGCGGTGAGTTGTGCTATAGAGATTTGGTGACTGATAGGTGACACGAATATCCACAAATTGCACGTAAAACATTCTGTTGGAACCATTAAATATAAATTACTCGGAGTTTCCGCCTTTGCAGACCTTGGAATATTTCTTGACAATGTTTCCTCGCGCATGCAAAGGTCATTAGCCTTTATATATTCAGGAGATTTGTGCTGATGGTGCGGCTTCAGTGATAGTATAGCAGCTAATCCATTTATTTTTTCCAATGCCTATTGGCCGCTGCATCTATGCGCGCTCAGGCAATGTACTTACAGAGAGTGGCCATCGTTGAAATATGCAAATTCATGTCAATTTATATGAATGCTAATTGTTATTGACTTGCATATTACCTATATGCAATGGAAAATTTAGTTATTGGTCAATTTCGCTAGCTCAGCCATTTAATTGCAAATCGCAAATTAACGTGCATTGTCACAACCTCCCTCTCTGATATCATTTCACAGCACATTTTCAATCTTGCTCTATGTATGTACTCTCTGATGTGTATATACGCGGAGATGACTGTGTATTAGAGGGCCGGAAGAGGTTTCTAATGCAGACCTTTCTGATCGTCGGTTGCGATATAATTTCGGTCATTGCCTCGCTCTGCAGGTCAATCAAATTAACGAGCGTTTCCTTCTTCTTCTTTTTCAGAGCCTTTCCAGGACTACAATTATTAATATTTCTCAAGCACGGTCGATAAATACCGCGCCAGAGTATTATTGTCTCATTGAGGGTTGAAGTTTGAAAAATTAATTATTTTTTCTTCTTTATTATTTCACGCACCCTTAATTTTATATTTTTTAATTTAAAAAGAAAAATTATCTAAAGCATGAATAAACATTTTTTTTTGTTATATACTCAAAATATTTAACAATTGCGAATTTATCGTTGTAAATATATTCTTTAAAGATTTTTTTTTTAAGGGAGAAAAAAACAATTTCTGATAGTAAAAATTTTTTAAAGGGATGATTTGTTGCATCGTTTGAATGCCTCGTTTTTTAATAAAAGAAAAAAAAATCGAAATTAATTTAAAAAACTGACTTAATAAAATCTATTCTGAATAAAATTTCTATACTGATAGATCTCGCTATATATGCGAGAGAAAAAAAACGAACTGTCAATTTATCTTCAATTCCTATTTTTACAGGATATATTTTTGTTCTCATTGATTTTAAACGAGTTGAATATATATACAGTGAATACTCTCGGATCGTGGAATTATTCTTCTCCACGATTTTCTGTCTGAACTTAAAGGGCGGGAAAAAAATAGGATTATGTAGCTGCAATGGACTCTCAATTATGTAGCATCCAATCAACATTTAATTCACAGGGACACGAATATTGCAATCGAATCTCTCTACACAGTTTCCATGCTATAATTGTGCATTTGCTAATAAAATTTACATGCACTTGGTGAGAATACAGATGTACGAGCGCCGGAAGTGGCTGAAGGCACCGTATGTAACATGGATTAGCATAACGGATCCGGGTTAGCGTACCGTGTCGCCAGAGAAGGGGCTAAAATCTCTGTCTTGATGTCGTAACCCATTGTACACGCATTGACTCGTGTGAACCACATCACAGCGGCTTCCTATCGTCTTATCAGCTGATGCTTTCTACTACAACACTGCTTCTAGGCCCTTTCAATTCTGTCTCTCACGAAAAATAAACATATCGCCTCACAAATAACTTCTTCTAGTTGTTTTAGTTATTCGCTGATAATTCGGGAAATAAGTCCGATAACAAAAAATATTATTATAGAGTGAAATAGTAGAAAATAAACGGAAAAAATGCAGCTATTTTGTTGTCAAAATTGTAGCAAAGAAAGTGTTGCAATAAGTATTTAATGAATTATAATACGACTGTTTTTTTCAGGCGTTTGGTCGGATTAGCGCTGGAAAATCACTTGTTTTCAAACTAATTCAGATTTAGAGGGTAAGCAGTGGCGCGTGAGGATTGAAACAAAAATTTTCGCCAGAGACGACGATTCTAGAGATTTAAATGTCCCTCGTCGTCTTAGGTGTGCCATAATGAGGCCAATTAGTCGAGGCCCTCTGCCGCCAGGAATTTATCTCGCTCCATCGCTTTTTAATCCGATTATCGCAGAGGAAATTCATCCGACTGTACACGCGTACAGCTAAAATCTTCACCTCGGTGCACGCGGCCACTCATCAGGCGTGTTTGAGTGTTATAATAGTGCAGTTTTAGTATATATACACCTCTATAGCTTCCCGGTCTACCCGCAGTCTCAGAGTGAATTAATTTATTCCGAGAATGTTCGCAATTTAAATCGCAGAAATATTACATTAGTCTTTTTTACATACTCTATCGTGTTTTTAGACAAAATTCACGACTGTAGAGTTTTGATTCAAGTGATTATCAGTGTACTACTTGTCAGAAAAAAGAGTATTAAATAATAGATTAAATTTTTTTAATGATTTTTGATGGAATATGTGAAAAAACTTTCATTGTTACAGAGATGCTAAAAATTTTTGAATGAAATTTATACCTAAAACAATGGCAGATCCAACGGGAATAGCATATTCATGCTTGAATAATTCATTTTAAAGTAAAGCCCTGTTTTTTTTCAATGGTATAGAAAGCACAGATAAAAATGTGCAAGTGAAGGGGCATCAAGATGAAAAATATTTACCTCCATAATCCTCTGTATTGACATGATTTTTTAAAATCTAACCCCTCACGGACATGGAGGACGTGCACATTACACTATATATATGTGTACGAATGTCATACATTTGCCACTCAAATTTGCGGATGGCAATCGTTATTCTGGATTATTTGAGCACGCGGATCTACCAATTGGTTCAATGTAGCGGTGCCAAAGGTGTGTTTTGGTGATGCGCAGGACAATAAATGAATTATTGACTGAATGGTCAAGATTTACCACTCGGGAATCGCACGATTGAGGTGCTCTACACATGGCGCACACACACCAATATACATCAGAATAAAAAACTTTGAAATGAATTCGCTAAAGCGAAAGAGAGGACAAAAGGCAAAAATTTTTCGACCCAAAGTTTTGCACTCGCGCGCGACTTTCTGCGAGAGAGCCAGAGATATAATAATTTCCTACTGGGACAATGGCGGCACAGAGAGATCGTAATCTCACGTATTAGTTCGAATGGTGCGCGCGCCATGAAAAGAAGAGTGTAAAAGAAAAGGATTTTATTTTTTTTACGAAAATCAGAGATAATATCTAAAACCCGAATAAAAAAAAACACAAAGAACGCCATCAGGGAAAAGAAATTATTTCATTTATAAACAAGGGCTGAAACTATTTTTTTTTTGGGTCAAAGATAAATAATTTCTTGTTACGACGAGTAAGAGGCCGCATCAGGATGATGATGATGACCAATAGAGCAGTAAAAGAGAGGGACACTCGGCAAAGAAAAAAGAACTTGTTTGCAACGACAACACGGTGGTCCCACGCGTTGGCGGGGTAAAATTATAGGTATCAAATGGACCTGAAGAAAATCAATCATTCGTAAAATCGGCAAAAAAGTATATGAGGGAATGCTATAGACGTTTTAGTATATAATCTGTCTGGTTGCCGCCTCACTCTTGTCTCCAATTTACTCCGCTACTTGTAAAATCTCTGTCTCGCATTTTCTCCCGCCGTCCTCCGCAACTTGTTTGATAACTTGTCTCTACTTCATTACGACTCAATTTAGATATTACATTACTCTTCGATAGTTTATGCCGTCTGTAAACGCGCGCACAGCACTCTAGATTTTCCAGTTTTAAATTCATAATAAATGACTGTGTAATTATTTATGAATTATAAAATGTAAAAATAAATTGAGAAATAAATGATTTAATTATTAAATATGAATATAATCATCAGGCAAGTGATTTGAAAAATATGTTGATTGAATGATGGAGAAAAGAGGAATAAAAATGTGAGTGGTTGGTTGTATTTTGCACGCGGCAAAGTATGTATAGAAAAAGAGGATGTTTTAAGTATAGATGCTTGCAATTTAAATAAAGAAGGGAGCGGCAAATTGATTGACCTCTCGACTCTTTAGCGAAACGAGATGTTCATGGCCATGAGCGGATATTGATCATTTGGATGGTCGAAGAGTAGCTCCTGCCTGCAGTCGATTGAACGGGTTTATATCTATGCATGCACTGTGTAGAATACAATAGTATTCGTTTTTCTTTTTTATCTTTTATAATAATAGCTCTCATGAATTTTAAAATCATTTTTATACCTTCATAATCGCTTTGAGTGAGTGATTTCTTTTCTAAAAATATATCTTGCTTCTCTATAACGCCAAATAATAACGGCGTATAAGCGCCATTCATTATTTAGAATGAATTTTAGGAGAAATAGTTGAGATAATGAAAAAAATTTTTTTCCATCAAATTTTTGAATGGGTACTCCTTGCATATCTCGCAGATTTCATAATTTTTTCGATTTTTCCGTGATAACTCGGTAACTGCGGGAGATAATGAAAAATTTTGTTCTAGTTAAATTAGAGGGGTGTAAATTTCCTATGAAAAAAGTAAAATAAACTTTTTTTCTATCTCTCGTAGTTTTTGAGATATTTAGGTTTTTTTTTTAATTTTTATTTTTAAAAATATCTTGAAAATAAAGCGAAATATTGAAAAAATGTATTCTTTATTTTTTGCAGAAGATTTCATCCCCAATTAATCAACTTTAATAACATTTTTTATTATCTCGCTTGATTAGCAAGTTATTGACCAAAAACTAGAAAAATACCATAAACTGCTCCAAAAAAAAAAAAAAAATAGCAACAAAAAATTGAATATTATTTTGTCTATAAAATAACATACTATATTAATTTAAAAAAAGTTTTCTCTGAATTTTCAAATGTAAAAAGTTATTGATAAAAGTAAGAGCCATTAAAAGTGTGAATTTTTTCAAATAAAAATCCAGATATACAAGTTGATCAATTAATTTGAAAAGTTTTATAAAGTTGAGTGTATATATATACCTATACTCACAAAGTATAAAAAGTATAAATAACTTATCCTCAAAATCAAATAAAAACTTTTATATAAAAACAAGTAATAAATTATTTTACTTTTAAAATAAAAATAAGGATTTTATAATAATATTCAATATAATAAATACAATGACAAAAAAGGATCTAAAGCGAGTAAAAGAAAAAAAAAATAATAATTTAATCAATATTCTTTTAAATTAAAAATCTTAAAAAAGTTTTATCAGTAATATTTTTCTCTCCAATGGAATATTATTTTTCTCCCCAACTTGGAACCCCTTTCGATCGTTAAAGTAATTAAAGGATTTCGCGTCTACATCGCCCTTGATCAGTTATAATTACTTTATCTCTCAAAAAAAAAAAAGCAGAAATAATAAAAATCGACACTCGCCCTCTCTGAAAAGAGTGATTCAATATTGAAAAATTCCAATCAGGTCATTACTCCATCAAATAAAATTCTCAATCGTCCAGCAATAAAAAAAAACCATAAATTATCCCAATTAGGAAGTGTGCAGCATAGGTATACATAATGTATAGTAAAATAAGCAATGCGTGCGGAATATAACTAACCAAATGGACTGTTACTCTGGTGGTTTTTAATTAAAATTACGAGATAGATGTGTATACAAAATATATGCGCGCGAGCGCGCACTGCCCTTTGTAGCGTGCTTTTGAGAGCCCCGTCGTCCCTGGAACATGGAACTTGCCGAGATAGAGACGAAGAGCGAATGAACCCCTTATTTTTTACCTTTTGCAATGAAATGAGTTAGTCGTGTACATGGGGGCAGACCAACGGCCGCAGGAAGGTAAAATTTATGAGAGACTCCCATTCAAATTCTCGCGACCACTGCGCTTTCATGTATATTTTGACCTCAGGTCCACTCTCGCCAAACACTTTTTTTCTTTGATTCAAACACAAAATTTAATTTTAAAACTCGCCTACAAACTTTGAGGAACATCCCTATATATAACGCGTCACTAATGTCATCAGAAAGGTCGTTCAACACTTTTTTTTTCATCGTTTATACTTCAATAACTCAGTAAAAACGCAAAATAACAAAAAAATTTATCAGAGTTAAAAGATAGCAAATTTAATGTCCCATAAAAAATCTAGAATCAATTTTTGCGATATTTTGCTTTTTTCCCGAGTTATCGCAGATTACTTAATTAATCCCAGACAGAAATTAAATCATATACTTGACTATTAGACAGGAAAACTAACACAACCCGTTGAAGAATTTCACATATCATGAGAATGAAAACTTCCCTCTCGACACTTTCTCGACTTTCATCAATCAATCGCGCACGGACATTTAAAAATCCCACGCGCAATAAACCCCACGAGAGGGAGAAAAAAAACGAGATTATAAAATTCATTTTGAAGCGTGGGTATACATAAATTTTTGGGCAATCCTTGCGACAGGAACAAGAGCACGCGGCGGCGAGACCAGCCGCGCCCTAAAGGCTTTGTGTCATGGACTTGGGCTATTCCCAGGAATATTTGTAGATGATGTGGGTGGCACTGAGAGAATATTTGGCGTGTTCCACGACGCAGTGTAATACCCTACCGACTATATATCCAAAATTTAAGTTGCTCTCTGGCTTGGCAACTCGTCTGTGGGCCTGTCTTTCGCCCCTTTTGCGCACCACCTGAAGCAAACGACTGCTGCAGAGCAACGTCTTACTCTCCCTCGACTCTTCTCTTGCACACAGGACTTGGCCAGGCACTACTCCGCTACCTTCAAAATTAACTTTTACCACCGTCTTCCCAATTAATTTACAACGTCGTTGCCTGCGCCCTCATAATTGCAGGCATAAATTAGCAAGGACGCGCGCGGATTAAAGCTGTCAGCAAAGAGCAACAAAAGACTAAAAGCGCTCGCGAGTAGACGCCACTGCATTAATATTTGTTTTGTGTCATGGTATGATGATTTTCCTCCACTGGCCATTTCACAGCGCAGCTATAAACGACACGTGCCTCTCATCCTTCAATAGGATAGCCCACAATGATGGCAACAGGGGCATATATACCATTTTGCACGCGTGGTCTCTCGTATAACCCCATGCACCAGTCGAAAATATCGCCCCTTCCTCTAGGAAACACTGGAACCCGCCGCCACCGCCGTCGGGCTTTTTGTCCGAGTAATAAATCCGCGACCACCATGAGCCTACAAATCACCGGGCATTTTTAGCACACAAAACTTTCTGACAAAGCAATTGGGAATTGTTTGGTAAACTATACCTACATGCGCTGTGCTCGCCGTATACCGGTAGTATAAAATCAGCGAAAAAAGCACGAAAAAAACCTCGCAAACTGCACTGAGCATTGCATGTAAAACGTGAAACAATGAGAGAGAGGCTTGATAAATTTATTTCAACAACCTTATCAAACAATAGTTCAAAATTTCGCAAATTCCTATTTTATTTCCACCATGTATACCTGTCATTTTTGTTTATATAGAAGTAATTAGCAGTTGAAAAATCGCGGGCTAGTTGTTGGTAATTTGATAAAGACAGGTTCGACATGGAACAAAGCGGCATCAGGCACACATACTCTGTGGTTACAAATCTGGCGGTTTGCCAGTAGCCTCTCACAGAGTGCAGACTTACTTGACGCCGCCTGACGTGCGCGCGTACTCCAGCTTAATACTCTATAAATACGCCGGCTGGCTCGTCGATGTGTCTGTACGACGTCTTCCTCGTGTTCAGAAGAAAAAATTGCAGCATCAATTAAATTTATATACTTCAATATATCCAATGCGCGGCTTTTTCTGCTAACGATATAGACACCGCGCGCGTCGCACTTGGATAGGCATCGAGAGGTAGTTGAGCCATGAAGTGAGCTAGAGAACGATTAACCCATTCTCCATCAGCCCAAGAGGGAGAGATTAATATCTCAGGGAGTTTGAGAGTTCTTTGGAGAGTAATAGGCCGAGTCTGAGGGCCGCAGGAGAAACGTTCCAGCGAGAATTACCACCTCTTTCACCACTCAAACTCATCCCGCGTGAAATTTGGCTTCTGATCCACCTTCCAGAACTATATGTATATCTGATACTCGTTTTTTTTTTTCCTTTTCTTCCCATTCTGTCTTCAACGCCCGGTGTTTGTCTAACTACTCAATCTAAACCAAGTTTTTCTCACGACCAATTTTTCTTTAATTTATCATCTCGTTTACGAAATCATCTCACCCCTGGGCAAACATCTTGAGAACTTTTTTCACCGTTTTTTTTTTACTCAGGTCTCTGTATTTTTTTTTTTGACGGCAGAATATAAATTTTTTGCCTCTCTATTTGTCAGATGATATACAATGATTAACCTCTTGTTTCTTTGTATACGGGTTATATTGATCGAGCTATAAAATAATTAGCTGGATTTAATACACTTGAACTTGATGATTAGATGGCAGGCGCGCGCGGGTAGGATTGTCATTTATTCTGAGCGCGCGTCTGGCGAATAAAGCGAATGGGAATGAGGAGTGTTCGTGGGGGTCCATGTCCAGGAATAGCCTTCAACGAGTTTGGGCGCGTGCGACGTGAGTCAGAGAGAAGATACGAACGCGAGGAGGCAAGAAGAAAGTGAGCGCGTGTAAGATCCATCAGTTGTATAGAGGATGAGCTATAGCCAACTGCGGCGCCGGCTCTTTATCGATTCATTTCGTTGTTTTGATCTTGACCCAGCGCTAGCGATGAGGGACAGGCGCAGAAATTTACCTTGGACTGCAGACAGAGAATATTAGGTATCCATCACACCTCTTCTGTGCTGTCTTTCACGGCTTTTGCTGACTGTCACCGCGCCTTTTATTCATTTGCATACCCGCACACGCGGATTTCCTGTGAAATTTGTCCAGGAATAGAGTAGGCCGTCGAGTGACACCTTGAGAAAATGACAATGTGGATACATAGGAGTTTATAAACTGGCGAAAATCTGTGTGTGGCTCACTTTTGCGTATATAACGAGTGAATGCGAGTGCGCGCGCGGTCTTAAAAAGGCTGTGATAAAAACAAGTACCGTCAGCCGTTTCCGCTCTCAAGCGAAAAACTCATTTCCCCTGTCTGGTCGCGCGACCTTGGCGCAAAAGCCGTATTAAAAGCTCTATATGTGTGGCTTTTGTCGCCCCAGCAAAACTGGCTTTTTGGCCGATTCGTTTGGTAATTTATACCCTCTAATATTCACCCCTATCCGAATCCCCCCGATCCATTTCCCTCACAATCGTAAAGTGTAAGTTATTATATTTGAGAATTTATATATTTTTTTTCTTCTCATGATTTTAATCTGGCAGTCTAATAACTTTGGAAAAATCGTATATATGATCTTTTTACATTTCTACTGGATTTTCAATATCTTCAGCTATTCTATCAGCAGTTAATTTTAATAACACACGGTATAAAAAAATACTTAAACATGAAATTTAATTTATCTCCAAAGGCATGAAATAAATTTTTGTTCTATATCTCATTCCTCAGTTTTATGCAGAAATTTTTAGATTTTTTTTTAATGAATTATATGGAAGAGTAGTTTTTCGTTAAAAATTCATGAAAATAGTAATATAAAAATTTTCAATTCACTGTGATGCGCCTGGCGACGTGGTCGAAGTGTCGAAAAAATTTATTTTTCACTGATACACGTCAGAGATATCAAAAAGCAATTAAACCGGGCTCACTTCACCCAGATTTTGACGCAATATTTTGATTTGGAATTTTTGTTTATCAATTTTTCAATAAATAGAAAAAGTTATATTCAAAAATATATAAGTGAAAATATAATATTTACAGAGTTGAATTGAAATCGACATATTGTAGAAATTTTATCAAATTCCGCGCAGTCAATAGTAAACTTTCAAGACACGTATAAGTTGACTATGAGCTTTCTCCATCATCGTCAGCACCAATAATAAATGTTTTAGATAGACATTCTATCTTTATAACTCAAGGATTTATACACTTGCAATACTAAAATCAAAGTGTTTTTCATGAATTTATCATTTTTACTGGTGCATATCCAACTATAATCCACGTGTAGGTATAGGATTCTGTGGCGATTAACCTGCTGGAACTTGATGAAAACTTGTGCTCAAGTTATAATCAAAGCAATGCAAGCTTTCCATGAATTACTTTTTACCCGCCAAACGTGATGGGAAAAAAAGTGATGCCATATAAGAAATTTCCGGGAGAAGATTAAATTTTGATCATAAGGAAATTTGAAATATGTTTTTACAAAGGATTACTACTCGTGCATCATCGTCGCGAAAAAGCTCATCGTAATGTATAAAAATGCTTAAAGCATATAGATATGTATAAACCACGCATGCTCCATTTAGAAACACTGCCAACGAAAATTCTAGAATACATAACCGACAAGTTTATCCTTTATGCTAATGGGAGAGTTAGTTAAGCTGCTTGGAAAATGGAAAATAACCGTGAATTTTACATTGCTCACGTGTATAACATACATGTTGGATTAGAGTTGGATAAAACAAGGACGTAAAATACGAATAATAAATATACCATTGATTATACAAATATGAGCGTTTGAAAATTTCAATCAGTCGTCGTCGCTGTTATACAAAAGGGGGAAGAAAATGTCTAAATATTGAAATAAAATATTTATAAACGAGGATGAAAAAATAGAGCGCAGATTATGAGACTTTAAGGGGGTCAAAGCGAATGAAAAACAGGCCGATGCCGCGCGTTTTACATCCGTCTGCTTGATTTTTATTTATATCAATGTATGTCCCGTCTTGCCACGCGAATATTTATTTATAGACTTTGTCGCGTGAATTTTCGCGAGACGCCGCGCAGAGTTTGCTCTCAAATATAACACTGTCTGTATAGATATATAGGCAAAGTCTTGTCGAGCACGCACTCGCGTGTCTGTCCTCCTTTTCTTCCTCCCTTTTGCTGCACATACACACACATATTCTATCTCTGCTATATGCTCTTGTATACACATACACGAGATCTTCGCAAGTCTAGACCAATAAATAGGGAGTCGCGACGTCCAATGGAATTTCTCTCACACGCGCGCGCCAACTTATTCCTGATGCTTCGCGAGAATTGACCGAGAACTACTCCTAATAGCACGCACCCTCCTCCTAATTATTTACTTTCCAACACTCTGCTGCTACGCGCCAGTAGATATAACACCTTTTTAAACACTCGTTAATCTCAAAGTTTGTAAAAACACTAAAATTCTTCTCGTTACCAAACAAACAAAAAAATTCATTTCAAACATTTCCATCCATTGACATATTTGTAAAAGCGTTTAACTGTATACTAAGAAACTAAAACAAATTATAAATGTAATTTTTTCGCAGTATTTTTTTTTAATTTATAATTTTGTTTTCATTCGTTCAAGTGATTTTTTCTGTTTTTTATCAAGTTAAACATATAGGCATAAATGTTTTGTTAATGTCCATGTGTCAATCGAATTTTAAAGGCTGAAAATGGTAGTTTTTTAAAATTATCTAAGCTGGATCCGTTAGAAATCAAATTATTTTATGTTTTTCAGTTAAATTTGTGTTGACAATAAATTTAGTGATGATTTGATGAAGAAAAAAAAAAATTTTTTTTTTGTGTGAAATTTTCAAAGGGGTACCCCTTGGAAATCTCGCCGTTTTCGTGATTTTTTTGGTTTTCCGCCGATAACTCAGTAAATACGCGTTTTATCGAAAAATTTTATTCTAATTAAATTATCAAGTATCATATAAGCTACAAAAAACGTCAAGTAAATTTTTTTGTACCTCTCATAATTTTCGAGATATTACCGTTTTTTGAAAATTTTGATTTTTCAAAATATCTCGAAAACAACGAAAAAAATCGAAAAATTTTACTCTATATTTTTTGTGGAAAATAGAACCCCCGATCATTTAATCCCTATAACATTTTTCGATATCTCGCGTAGTTTCAGAGTTATCAGCAAAAACTCATAAAAATCGTGAAATTCGAAGGGGTACCCCTTCAAAAATTTGACGAAAAAAAAAATTTTTTTTTTCTTCGTCAAACCATCTTAAAAATTATTTCTCAAAGTAATTCAACTAAGAAATAGTAAATTTCACATTTTCTCTGTTCGAAAGGCACGTCAAAAGGTTAAAATCTCCTAAAAATGACCCTTTCTTCGAGTTATCTCAGCTGGACTACCAAGCTTGAGTGAGAAGTTTGTTTCAGCGTGTTGCGGGCATCAATATACAATATTATATTTGTTTTTACACGATAATATTACTGTTTTGATTTGAGACAGTTGAAAAATAAACATCTGTCGCAAATAAGACAGTATATAGGGGATCGATGAACATTAGGCCGTTGAAATCGCATGTTTCCACGCGAGCCACTCGACTTTGGAATGGCCTCTATTTCCAAATACTGTCCCGGTATTATTGGCAGCCACGGCAGTTGGCCGACAGCCGTCCAAAACACACGATCAAACGCAGTGCATTGATCCAACACCGCAGCTTTCAATTTCGCTTGTCTATACATTGTCGTTCTACAATGACGTCCGTCTGTCGACAAACAATTTAATTCCCCAAGAAATTATTATATATACGTATCCCCATTGAATGGAAAAATTTTTGGAAAAAAATAAATATAATTATCCGAGTGAAACATTTTTTTAACACCTCATCGAATTTATGCGCTCTGATAAATCATGAAGACATTGGACAATTAGGCGTGGTGTGTGTGATAGTCTGGTTTATATATTAACCGAGCTACACACATATTTGATAGCAGGATCTCGCGACTTAACTCCTTTGTCGACGACGCGCAGCGGAAACGATTATACAGTCTCGAGAACTGCGCGCTCGTAGGCGCCGCGCGGAGGCTGGCATCACGACGAGAGAGTCGTCGTCGTTCAGGCACATATCAGCGTGTATATATATACGTATTACGGCTGTGACGACACGACGCAGGAAGAGACGAGAGTCGTGAGTCATGCGAGAAGGAGGTGAAACGACTTGAATACGCGCGTGTGCCAGGTACGTGGGTGTAAAGAGATTTTCACGCCGAGAAAATACTGACCAGGAGGCATTGACTGTTCATTCATGTTTTGCCGTGATCCTGGACGTTTTCAACACTGCCAATAAGCCACATCAGTCTGGCTACAAATATAAACTTTGCTTGAAATCACAAAATTTGTGCATTTCAGGCAGAAACGCATATCCAATCAGAAATAACTCACAATGAAAATTTTTGTCTAAAAATGTACAATTGTTTTTTTTTTTTGCAATCGACAAGCAGCCAAACTCGGAGGATGATGATTCAGCAGATTATAATGGTCTAGAATATCGTAGATTTTGGTGAAAAATTTTTTTTGATGATGTATGCAATCCATGAATTGTGTTTACCGCGGTTAATATAGAGGCGATCTATGGACATGGAGAAATGCGAATAGACAATGAAAATGCAATAACGAGCGCTTGGATAAAATATTCATGTCTGTGGTAATAAATTTGGCGCGGGTTAAAAAATGTAGAGAAAAAAAAAGGGACAATGGAAGGAAAAGCGGAAGCTCGTGTGCACGGGTTAACGCGTGCGGCATCAATTAAGCGTTATGTCCACTTGGATAAAGCACATCGACGATTCGATTATTTCAGCGATAACAGCGTGGATTAATTCCGGTCTATTCGAGTCTAGTGTATACGTATATTCACACTGGCTCTGTGTGTATCGTGAAATGCTCTTGCGTACATTCGGAGGAATCGACAACGAATCCGGCATGCTAATGCGATCGAAGCGTTACGCGTAAATATTTACGAGGGCGTGGATGGTAATTCGGGCATGGACCGGGAGTGGTTTTTGGGTTACGCTAAAGTGAAAACAGAGTGAATATAGTTTTACTCGCGCGCAATTCGACATTTTCCCCCACAGCATTGATCCATATATCTGTATATAGTTTTCTTGCAATACATATGTAATCAAAATTCACTCTGAGTTTGGTTTTCATCAGTTGTACGCCGCTACAGTAGTGGCAAGCTTTAAAATTTCACTCGATTCTACACACTTTCTTTCTACGATGGCTTTCTCGCGCAAAAGTTTGTCGGCGGCGAATACAGATCAGAATACGATATGCATCCAGGCTGAATGGCTACTTTTCTCCCTTCGTCTCGACATCAAGTGAAAACCGGCTTGCACAAGTGTGTGGGTTTTTCATAGCAGTTTTACTCTTGCGCACAAACGAAAAAATCCTTTCAATCTAGAACATGAATCTTTTCATCATTTCAGATGCAGATATATATGAAAATGACTCAATATCTTCAAGAAAATACTCGTTGAGCATACATATTACTTAATGCTCCATAATATAAAAAATATGTATTATTTTTAACAGTTTATATGATTTTCTTAATTTCTATATATAAAAAAAATCCAGATTCTATAGAAAATTCATTTTTTTTTTACTGAAAAAACCGTCTCATATTATCTATATCACTTTTACTATACTTTTTTGGGATAGTGAAAGTGTTTAAAAATTGCATTTATCAGAAATTAGTTGAATTGCAGTTTTTAAGAAAATAATAACGATTTAAACCCGAGGGAAAAAAAAAAAATAAAATTAAGTATTAAACACAAAGATAAATTCTCATTTTGCATTTATGGAATTCTTGTTAAAGATTCGATTAAAAAAAAAATTTTACACACACATAACACTGCGTATAAAAATAACTTGATTTTTTTGTTTTGTTATTTTTTTCTCCCCATCATCGGATATACATATAGTTCTAAAAATATTTTCTGCCTGCACAAAGTTTTCAGTGGATGGCAACAAGATAAAAAAAAAGGGTTTGAATGAAGCAGTCTCTTACAATGCGGTTCAACGAGTTAGAGAGAAACTTTTTGCCCTTCACATTAGCTTCAACAACAATGTGCCTGTCTGCAGAGTAACAAACTTTAGTTGAGGCATTTCAACTGCATACATTTACACGAGAAAGAGAGATAGAGTCCCTATGTCAATCTAATTCGTCAATTACCCGGTATCGTGAGAATACATTTGGAAAGACCAATTATACAAGTGGAAGTTGTACAGCTAGGCTATATGGAAATGCAAGTGAACTTCCTGCACATGTATACACGCGTGTGGGAGAATCCGCAAATGCATAAACCGCAGGTTTGCGGCAGAAAAACAAAGCCAAAAAAAGTATAAGTGTATAAACGGCGGACCACTGGTGTTTTCACAGAGAATACACACTGCACGTGGAGAGGAGGAAGAGAAGAAGGACACATCATGAAAGACACCAGGCAAATCCGCAAGTTTAGCCAATGCACATGTACACGTATATCTCCACGTGAAGTTTGTATAAATTGAGCCGGGATTCCACAGATAATTCCGTATGTAAACGTGGGCTTTTCATGGGCTTACTGCAACCTTTTAGAGCGTTGTAATTCATTACAGTTGGTGAGCACGTATATAGACGGTATACGACGTGAGTTTGGGCAAACCTTGTGGTCACCATTGACCAATGCCTGTATTACCGCGCCTTATCACACAAGAGCCGAAGAAAATATACAGCAACAGTGTGGCGTGTAATAAGTCTCAGGGAACTAGAACGCGTAACATTTTAATAAACGCAATTATCCTACTGGCAGAGACCGCGCGTTGATACACTAGTTATCAGTCCTGCAACCCTTTTCTTCCTTTTACTTCACCATCTGAGCACGTGCATCAAGCGTAGCCGTAATTGCTAGAAATAATTAGACGCGTAGGTAGTTCTCTTTTGCTTCCCTTGGACATTGCCGCTTCTGCTACTGGCACAATTGCATTCGTTGTGAATTTACAGAGTGGCTGACGAGACCCGCCCCATCCCCCTTGGCAACATCAAAGTCCTGCCAGAGTCTACCCGTAAATCACATAATTAGTTGAATTGTACTTCTATGTCTTCGTCACTGCAAGTATATTATAACACTTCGTGCCTTTGCTAATTGGCTAGTGAAAGCTCAAAAGTAAGCAGAACACATAATAATTTTGCAAGTGAATTTCATGCATTGAACAACCCGACTGTAATTAATTAATAAAAAAAAAGTTTTACACGTCCAAAAGAGAACAAAAATCGTTAATTCAATAGAAATATAGAGTCAAAAAATTTTTAACAAACGCATTCGTCACACGAGATCAAGAATAAAAACGTCGATGTATATATCTACAGAGGCGAAAAGCTTTAATTGACAGGGGTAAAAAAACAACGCTTGCAGAAATAAAAATATAAATTAAGGAAGATCGCGTCGTGGAGCACCGTGGAAAATTAATGGCATCCAGCAAATGAATGAAGGGTAGTTAATGTATAGCTTCAGAAATTTATAATCGAATATATATACGACACATCGTGAGCAAGGACAAGGTCCCAGGTCATCATCAGGGAGCTTATTCTCTCTACGACTTGGCAGTATAAAAGAGAGCGCGACCTTGACGGGGTCGCGTCCATAGACCGAGGTGATTATGGTACTCTCCCCGAGGAGCCTCCTGGCCACCAATCGAAAGATCAGAGAGGCCGCCCTGCGCGATGACGGAGCGATCCCCGCGAAATAAACGGCCGTGTGGCGCTATATAGGTATAGTAGGCAGTTTTATAAGATCCACGGGAGATGAATTAATCTGCGATGGAGAAAGAGAGAGCGAGAGTCTGATGGTCGGGTCTGAGATGATGGGACACTCGATCCGAGAGTCATTGCCATCCTGTGATCCGATTTGACACGATTGAAGTATACCTACTGTGCAGTGCTGTAATCCACAAAAGAGACATCTTTTCGTACTTTGTTTTAGCATCAGCAGTTTAGTTTGGCTGCCCGAGAAGCCGTATCGGCGCATGGAGCTTCTCAAAGGAGCAATTTCGTAATTGCGAGAGCGAGTGCTTCCAACGCGCGGCACGGCGGTCACCCCAAAACGATATACACTCTGCCTGTTCTTTTTTTTTGCCCTCTCAACACCGCAGATAAGGTTCAACAATAACGGGCGAGGTAATGCGCGCAGAAAAACGTCCCCCTATACTCGCGCTCTGATGATGCGTGCACTTGCGAAAAATGCAGAAAGAGAGAGAGAGATCATGACCCTGCTCAGACTCTCTCAATAAACTAATTCTACCGTGCGGCATGAAGCTTCGTCAATAGCCTATGTATATACAGAGTTTGGGGGTTTACTGACGTCGGCAATGTGCACAAGTCCGTGAGAAACTCCTGCTTGGCAAACGACTTTGCGGTTATATATCCCCCTCGTATATAGCTCGCTCCTTGCTTCATTGCGTTACCACGCGCGTCACCATTGCGCAAAGGGCTTTAATAATTCCGCAGCACGCGTCGACATGAACTTTACTCTCCTACGAGGAAACTGCCTCGACTTGGCAATCATTAGACGACCTTTGGAGTTATATGACCGATGAATAAAACCTTGATATCCGCGCCAACTGAATTAGAGTGTGGCACACACACAAACACACATATATACACTGCGTGTGGCAGTTCAATCGCAACGGGATACCGCAAAAGAGTGGATTTTATTCACGCTCGAGCTGCCTCTGTATATCAATCAGCTTGCTCTCGCTGTGCCGTGTGTTTTCTCCTATATACTTCCATTTTGCCAATTCAGGACGTTAACGAGCCTCAAAAAAGCCTTGTGTATACTCTGGCCACTTGAGCTTGATTGGCGTGTGAATAAAAGTCAAGTGACACATCTTCAAGCTGTATAATTATTCGCTGTCTTTGATATGTGTGCAGTGTGTATTTATGCAAACAAATAGTCTGCCAATTTCAGAAACTTTCCACTCGGTGGATTAGGACTTGAGGCATCGTACTGCTTGAGCATCCGGCGCGCTTAGAACTCATCTGTTTGACGCGTATCATCGTTAGCGTATACATAAAGTCAAAAGTTAGTCGTTGATGCGAGCATGGCAACGTAAATATAGGTACTTTGCGTTTAGGCCGCAGCGAAGTTTAGATTTAAATCCAACTTGTAGATCCATCCTCTGGGGTGGCCGTTTGGTTGGGGCATCTGGTGGTTGTTGCGGTGGTGCAAAGTACGAAAATTTCATTACACAGCTAGGCTGGCTTTATAAAGTATGGCAAATAGTATAAATGTCGATATTTATGTGAACAACCGCGTGTGTGTGTATGGGGGGTTGATGCTGTAAAAGGTCGAATATATATGAGCGAGCAGTTTAGCGCAATAGCGCACGCGGGCCAAGACAAGAGGGATGTATATATGTATATAGATCTTGAGCGAACTGCGAGAGAGCGTGGAGATTTCATTTGCGGGCTCGTAATTTTTCTCAGGGTGAAATCAAGGGAATTTGCCCGGCGGCATCGCGACGAAAAGTTATTAGACTGCAGCCTTGGGTGTGCGATGGGCCCTCCTCCTCCTCGCAGTATGCATGCCGTGTGGCAGTATACGATAATAGAAAAAAACAAAAAATGAAAATAATAAAAACGTGCTCCCGTTGATGATGAGAAACGATTTCGAGCGGCCATTAAGCCTCCACGTTAGCCAAGGAGGATAAAGTAATTAGTTTGGAGGCTATATCACGCAATTCTCTTCGAGGGCCAATTTGGCAATTAGCTTCGCACGCCTATTGATGAGCAAGCCAGAGAGAGTGAGCCAGATAACAGACAGACAGGCACTTGCAATCCGTCGCACCCAAGTATTTACAAACTACAGTATAAGTGACTGCTGCGCATGAGACTTGCAGTCAAGCATTACTAACCTGTTTGCGCTACTACCACGCGGTTGCTCAAACGCACTTGACCATCGTCGTGTGATGCAGGAGCAGAAAGGACGAGCACCACAGCGAGAGAATAAAGAGGGGGCAAGGAGCTTCAGCTGACTGGACCCGTGGGAGCCACGCGCCTGACTCGCGCCTACCATCACACATAATATCCTTGGCAAAATGCTTTGAATATCGACCTCACTGATGCAACGCGACATCACGTGGGAAAGAGAGTTCACAAAGACGACGTTTGTACTAGCTGGTAGAAAAAAAAGTTTTAAAAATTTTAAAAAAAGTACCAGTGATTGGTTGGATATCGTGAGCACACTTCCTGTATATACGACGAAAAAAAAGAAGGCAGAGTGAGAGTAACGACGATGGACGATAGTCGGCGGGAAACGACGTTGAAGAGTCATCATGTGAATCACATTAATACACCTTGGCCTCGAAGACGTCAATGATCTTTCGTACAACTGTATATATAGTCTTGGCTGATGAGAGCGCCGCGCGTAGAAGGTGATTTCAAGCTTGACTGGTCGTGCAAGGTGGAAAAAAAATTTGGCCCACCAGCGCGAGTTAGCAAATGCTTCGACATCTTTCTTCAATGCGCTCCATTCCCATGACCACAAGTTGAACACAAAATAGACTTAATTTTATCTGGCAGTCATCTTTCTTGAATATAATTTTCTTTTATGGCCAAGCGCATTCCTTTGTCTCTTGACAACGATGTGCATCCTTTATATAGACAATCGCAGCGTTGTCATCATCCAAAAAATATACAAACATCTCATCAGTGAATTTCTCTGATGTTTAGTCATTTGAAATTGACACAGTGCTTTTATTAATATTTTTTTTTCGCGCGATCCCGAGTGCAGTTGATGGTGGAAAAAGGAGCAAAGCAAATGTGTGTCCAAGAGTGTAAAAAGAGGTCGTGAAGAAGAGGCGCGCGCGGTATTTGCAGCGTGGGCGTGGGTCCAGACTGGGCGCGTGTCTGTCCTCGCGAGAGAAGCGTCAGAATTATTGAGTGTGCGGGTGGCCTGATGACCGCGCGCGAGGTTACCCGTCTGTGTTTGGTCAAATTTTATGGCTGGCGCTTTGGCCCAGCGTATCAATTGAAATAAAACAAGCATCATCATCAAATACATTGATTCTAGCCGCTGGGAAATCTTTCAGGTGGAAAGACAGCTGAATTTTTTATCTATCCGCATCCTCTGTCGATTACTTGCTTGGATGATTGCGCGTTCCGAATGAGCACCGACGTCCAACAGTACACGTGATACCACCTCTCGTTCAACTCTTCCAAGAGCCCATGGCATTATTGTCGCGCTCTCACGCGGGCCATGAATAAATATTGAACTTGCTCGATACGAATCGTCGTGTTACAAGATAACTATCGGCGTTGACGCGCCCTCTCTCGCACCTCCATCGCTCAAAGCACATATACATCACAAAGGTTGAGCCGAATTGCCTGAATGTAGACCGACTGCATCGGCGCGCTCTCTCGACGACTTGAAAACGATCAGACGCCCAAGCGGTCTGGTACAACGAAATTGCTTGCACGTGTCAAGGGAACCATCATCACCAGTGATGGCAATCATTTTGCACTTGTGCTGATGCTTGTTCAATGCTGCAAAGCAGTCACCACCACCACCACATCACGCCATTCGATCAACAGGGGAGCATTTTAAACTGTAGCCTCGTTCTTTTGCACCATTCTCAACACTCTGTTCGACTATCATCTTGGGACACTTTTTTCTCTGGATTTCCCGACCAATCTCGCCTTTTATTTTCCTATCCAAGTCTCCATTGCTATACGCGATGCAGATCCACCACCATTCTCCACCTATTTTGACCTTTTTTACCATCCAC
>MVJL01002206.1:0-99806 GCA_002156465.1 Macrocentrus cingulum | reverse complement strand
AAAATTAAAAATTTAAAAAAAAAAAAAAAAAAAAAAAAAAAACAATATTTAAAAAACTAATTGAAATAAAAAAAAATTTTATTTGTTTTTTTTTTTTTGTAGAAAATTAAATCTTAAAAAAATTGACTGTAATAATTTTTTTTTGTTATATTGCTTATTTATTAAGCTATCAGCAAAAAAATTATGAAAACAAAATTTCTAAGAGTTTTTTTTTCTCCCTTGGAATTTTTTTATCCTCTCTTCTGGGGCCATTAATTACACGATATTATTGTTTAATATACTCACTTGGTTGTAAGTTCATCTTTTACATCGTTATTTGACAGAAATGTGTGCATTTCCGTGCCTGGCTTGTTATTTTTTTCAACCTGCAACAAAATACAATGATTATTTGCATTTATCTAACAATGATAAATAATTATTCATAGATAAAATTCAATAATACTCACCATTTTGTTGAGATTTTATTTATCCGTTTTCTTGTGTAAAACTGCAACAAAAAAAATTACCATACGAATTATTGCGATGTAATTGTAAAATTAATCAACAAACAATAAATGCGTTAAAAATTGTTTGTTTTTTCTTTCAATTACTCATGGATTTTTATCTGATTATCCAATTTTTTTTTTTTTTTGTTCAAAACAAACTGAATTACTATCGATTATGCTTGGATAAATATAACAAAAATATTTAAAAGTGTATTTTTTTTCTTATTTTATGTCATACAGGTCGAGTGCAAACGACCTTTTATTGTCTGACGTCTTACAAACGTTATCTCGCCATAAAAATTCCTTTTGTTGTGATATTTCCGGTGTTAAGGTCACGATCCTTTCTCTTATCAAATGCTTTCCAAGTGCAAGTTTACGCAATCTACGTAATTCTAATCAACAGCTGATATATCGACTGCATTGATGGTCTTCTACTCGCGACCCAATTCCATTTTTTTTTTTCAGTTGACTAAAAGTGTGCAATAATTCTAGCAAGTGCAGGATATGTTTTTCTGATAAGATATAAATGACTTCCTCGTTAAGCGTTGATTTTTAATAGTCAACACGCGGAATATTCAATGTTGTTCAAGGTAAAAATTTTATGAGAAGAACATTTTTTAGTTGAAAAACGATTTTTTTTTTTGCTCTTTTTCCAGAAAAATTAATTTTTATCTATTACGATTATATTAGCGTCAAATATCGACAAGACCATTAAATTGTATGCATTTAAAAAACCCACGCTCTTGAAAGTTGAAATTATCTCACATACATTGAACTTCCTTCACCCTCGTATTCATCGTAGGCGGTCACTTATTTAAACGTGTGCATTTTTTCCAGCCGCCATGTTGTGCCCACTGCGTTTGAGGCTCGAAAGAAAAAAAACGTTAGGTAGGTCTCGTTAGGGTACACAAAAATCTAACCTATTGAAAAAAACCGGTCGCTTTCTTACACATTTCGATGCACGAAATAATTCATTAGACACACAGAGGTGTAAATTTTTTTTCAACACAGACAAAAACTATTTTTGCAAGTGTATAGAGAGTTAAGACGTAAATATAGTATAGGTTTATTTTAATCTTTTCTGAAGACACCGAGATGATGCCTGATTAGTGTTAAAATATCTGATTTTATCTGGTGTTAATTTAATACCAATAAAAACCGAGATTGTGCTAAGCAAATATGTACACATGATGTTTAATTCTGCGATTAATTGACAGGCACCGGATGGATCTAGAAATTTTTGTTGATTTTTTTTTTTTCTGAGCATTACAGTACATCTTTATTACTCTGTCCGCCATATAATAGCTAGCAATAATTTCCACATTGCTCAACGTATTTTCTACTTAGCTCAATTGATAAGAGGCCGCTCTAGCCACATCATATCTATCAAAAATATACCATTGTGTATATATTTTTAGATGCTATTAATTGTTATCATTCAGTTATCATAATCCACGACCGATGCTATGTAATGAGTAGATCTTTAACCTAAAAAAAAAATCCAATCAACCGCATGGTCGAATTAAAAAAAAAAAAGCTGCACCATTGTCAGAATTTTTTTTTTAGGGCATGAATTTTTTTTCTTACCTAATTTTTAAAAATAGCATGTTGGAATTTTTTTTTTTTTTTTATGTATTGAGCGCGAAACACGTTTTTTCAGAACGAAATGGATTTTGCAAAGTTTTATTTTCGTTTAAATGAAGTCTGCCAGGCACACGACGAACCAAAATATACCATCGAGTTGCATCACATTAACGGCAGCTTTAGAACCGTTTAATTTATACAGTATACGCGACCCGCCTCAATAATCTATTGCCATACAAGTCGCGTGCAATGCACTCTTGAACGACGCCATGATGCCGGCACAGCTTGCAGTTCTTCTCTTTTTCCGCCACGTGCTTTTTAGTGGCCGCCATTCGAGTTGGCTGATGAAACACGTGAAGCCTCTTGCACTCAAAGGTGTGTGTGCAATTGATTTTTTCGTCCACGTTGCTAAAGCAACATTGACGAGTATGCTCGGCGATAAACCAATTATTTTTAATACACCAGTCGCACTCAATTGAAGTAGGAAAAACTAGAATCTAAAATAGACAACTCACCTGGACCTGGGCAGATATGCAGTTGATTTTTGGCAGTCAGTAATGATATTGGGGATAATCACTACCAAGTTTTTTTCCCCAAAGCGCGGGAAAAATTCCAGAAAATAAATAAACTTTCTCCAATACGTGGATATTTAAATTTCGATATATAGATGATGCACAATTGCGCCGACCAAGTTGCCAGATGGTCAACGTTGGTGAATATACAATTCGTAGCAAAAAGTGCCACCGACAATGCACCAAAAACGCGCCGCTTCAACTGAGACCGCTGCGAGTAACGCACGACACTTTTGTAACCTCTCGATCCACCGGGGGGCGCCACCGTGATGGCCCCTGGCGCGACCATGGGAAACAGGAGGGAGAATATTTCATACAATAGTTGTCGAGGCGAGCACATCACATCTGCCACACACACACACTAAAACACAAAATTATCAAAAAAATATTATACTGTCAAATAAATAATTCTAGATTAATAATATCGATCGAGTACACGAGATATATTTAGGACAAATATGCATTTTTTCGCAGAGATAATTCATCATGAGATAAAGTATTGCATTTATGCAAATTATAAAAATATTTATTCAGTTGTATGTGAATAGCAAACAACTGTGTGTCGATAAGAAATGTATTCTACACGACAAAAACGATTTGGTATAATTCGTATATACTTATTCGTAGACTGATTAATCAAAAGAGAGCGAAATCGTTCAACACATGAATAAATGTCTTACGCTAGCATTTACACATACATCAGGCCGAATCATCAAATTAAAGTCTAAAGAGACGTTAAATTAGCCCTGGAATTTTATGTCCTATCAATGGGTCAATTATTAAAGATAATAAAATAGTTTGAAAAAAATCTCACGATGATTTATCTTTTATTTGTACACATTTATCCGTTGAGGAAACCTGAGCTCGAGGAATTTTCATTTATCAAACAGCTGAATAAGGTGCTGAGAAGTGTTCTTATTAAAATTACTCGATTTTTTATCATAAAACACATTAAAAATTAATTTAATTGAATTTACAATGATTAAATGAAAAAAAAAAATCGAGCTCAATGGACCAATATAATGGTTTCTATGTAATAAAATTGTAATAAAATGTAACTTACATGTGTTGTCAAAGTCATAACAATTGAATAAAACACGGGCTGACGCAATCCAAGCGTAAAATATCATCCTTTTGACGTGTAACGGTTAGGTTTCCCTTTTGAGGAGGGATGATGCGCCTTTTCCCCACCGAAATTATCAAGTTAAAACGATGGAATTCGACTACTGGGATGAAGAAGAGGGTCCGACAATTAATCCAGAACTCGATGGGACCCTGTTAAAACCAGAAAAACCTCTTAGACAAACTGATCCAAGCTTGACAGCTAAAAATATATTTTTGTTGGAATTTTTCATCCACTACATCACCGGAGAGCGACTGGCTGAGTTAAGTAAAATATTTCTTGTGCCTACCAGCATATTACTGCAATTTTTGGACTGCGGAGGGCCCAAAGAAGTCGAAGAAATCATGCCGATCTCAATGATGTTTTCACCTTCGAGCCGAGTTGCATCAGCCGACGCCAACTCGGAGTATTTCTATTCAGGTCGCTCGATTCTCTTCTCAGAACCTGAAATACATAACACACACAATGAACCCTCATTTCGGATAATGATAGATGTGTATAAAAAAATTCCTCAAGGGGTGGGTCAGGACATTGCGGTTGGTTCTGGAGGATTGGACTTGACAAAGGAATTCAATGCGTTGAGAAAAGCCGTGAAAAACTGTTGGGATCGTGACCTACCTCAGTCAAAACAATTTGAAGGACCTGTTCAACTTTATGACGATGAAAAACCTGTACTGCAGGTTATGGTATTTGCCAGATTGTCCGCATTTGCCGGGTCAATAATAACGGAATTTGACACTGCTCAAACGAATTTATTGGCCTCGTCGTCGTTTGTATTTATGAGCAAGGATCAAAAGGAGCAAGAAAAATTGGCATACAAGTGCCGAATTTTTAGTCAAAATCATATCAACACCTCTGATAACAATGTTTACCCCTTAATTGCCCCCTCCAAGTCGAATTACTGTCGACCGTGTGGCGCCATTTTCGAAAAACATATGGCCGCTGAAAATGGCGGGAAAATGATCCAATCAAGTCGCGGCAATACATCATCATCATCTCGTACTGTTAATCCCGTGGTTTTAAAACTCTCTGGATTAATTATGGATGCTGACGGGAATATAAATAAACCTTCGGTGACAGTAGACACAAAGAGTAATAATCGTCAAATTGACGATAAGCACGATGTGTTTGTTCTGAGAATAGGAAAGAGAGGAATCGTTGGCGAGGGGGAGAAATCGGATATTCAGGTGGAGATGAGAACTCCTAAAGGGCCTGGACGTCGTCCTCCAATCAGATACGAAACTCGAGAGATTCAAACAGACATTGATCAGCCAGAAGCTTCTAGTGAACAGGTAGAAATAAAAATAGAAAAGAAGAGGAGTAAAAAAAAGAAAAAACGAGTGAAGAAAAAAGGGAAAAAGGGCAAGAAAAAAAAGAAGAAAAAAAAAAAAGATAAAAAAATAATTCCTTGAGAGAAAAATTCTACACGCCATCATCATCAAGCATCAGATAATCCACACGTGATAGCAGTCATTTGTCTTACTTTTCTTGGAATTATTTTCTTAATTCTGTAAATTTTCAAGTAAAATCTGACATGTAAAATTTATCTAAAATTTATATTGTTCTTTGTGGAATATTCTTTTTAGGTTATGAGTGGAAAAAAAGAAATTGTCATGGAAGAGGACACAGGATTGAAGATCCAGCCGTTAATTCTCATTGAATTCCTCGTAGATCAAGTGAAAATTCCAAAATTTCGTGTCACACACAATGAATTCCCAATGGCTGCAACCTGCGTATCGTTTCAAGTGATTATGTCAACTTGCACATGACTATATTTACCATACAGATCCTAACGTAACCTCGACATTTAGTTTTTGCAGGTTCTAAATTTGCCAGAGATAAAAATCTATCAAGAGTTATCAGTGAGTGATTGCACCTGTCCTGGTGATGCTGATGTTGAGCGTTTTAGAAGGGGCAAATCGTGTCTATTTTCGCTACCTCCATCGGCTCTAGACAAACCGTTAATTATGTTTCCTATCGTCATGACAGTTTACAGAATTCTTTCCCCGGGTGTCCTGCCAAATGAAATGCTCGTTGGAAGCCACAAGATTGATATCAAAGATCTTGTAAACTATCTTTTAGCCGAGTTAATTGTCAAGAATAATAAAAGCAGCAGAGCGATAAAGGACAGCTACAAGTAAATATCTCCAAAATAATTCAATATTCAACTAAAACTCTTTAGAATATCAATCAATAATTTTTTTTTTTTTCATTAATAAAAAATCACTAATGCATCAAAGACAGATAATACATTTTTTTTTTTCATTAATATTTCGATAACTCAATAAATGACTGAGATACTGAAAAATATCATATAGAATTGAAAAGACAGAAAATTTAATTTCTTACAAAAAATTTAGAATAAATAAATAGTATTTTGTAAGACAGATACAAAAAAATTTATTTGACGTTTTTTATAAGAAATTTTATCCTCAATTATTTCAGTTTAGTAACATTTTTACGTATTTTGTATATTGACGGAGTTATCGTTAAAAAACAAAACAAAAAAATCACAAAATTTCTCAGAAGTTTTTCCTAAAATTCGTCTTGTCTCCTCATTTTTCTGGCATCAATAACAAGATATCGTGTATTACTTCAATTCAACAATTTAATTCCCTCATGAAATAAAACTATTACAGTAATTAATCTCAAAATAATGAAAAAAATATCGATTATAAAAAATTCCATTAAGTTTTTTATTACACAAAGTAAGTGGGTCAATCTAGATAAAAAAAAAATATCCAGAGATCTTTAATTAAAAATATTTCAAGTTGATGTATCGTCCATGAACCACTGACTCGCGTACGAGGCCGCGAGGCACTCTAGCAACATAAACAAAATATTGAATCGATATTATTTATTTCATCTTAAAAAATCATTCAACTAACTCAAACGTATCTTAAAAAAAATTCATTAAGTTTATAGATAATCGTAAAGAGCATTTTCTTTCAAATTTCAGCATCAGCGCGCCAACGGGAGAGGACATAGGAAGCCTAACAGTGTACCTTCGTGCCTCGTGTTTGGGTGAAAAAATCATTACGCACTTGGAAATGCCGCAAAATCACGTATTTCTATTCAAAAACACCGGAGATACATCAATCTACGAATGCAAGCGAATCTCATCAAAGATAAAAGCATCGTTACTACCAGAAAAGTGTATTTGTCAACAAGATAAGCGAAATAAAGATCTCGAGAGCTATCTAAACTCATCAACAACCTATTCACCAAGCCCAAGGCCAGCGTGTCCAGGTGCATTGTGTGAGAAAATGCCGATTTCCCGGGGAGAACAACCCTTGAACATATTGCCACTGTCGCTGAGAAAGTGTGGGTGTCCTGGAGGCCCTCAAAGGGCCATGATTGAACGCGTGAATCAGCGGTAAACGAGAGCGCGTGCGTATTTGCCACCCTCACAGGAATAATCCGAGGGTTGGAGACCGATATTGTGGCGCTTGCGCGTGCAAAAAACACCTTCATTCGTGAATCAGTGGCAGAAACGGCGTCATCTCGTCCTGCTGACGCTATGGCCTAATAGTTTAGGCCTAAATTAATCATAAGCGATGGCAGAACAAGTGGGCGAGACACTTGAGACAGCGTGGAGCTACAATTGGGGTTGATATCTGTGAAAAAAAATTCAACACAGGATGAATGGATCACCGCAAAACTCAGAGGTCGTCGCCATCAGACGACCCGGCGGAACGACGATAGACAATAGCGACGAGGAAGACTGGAGTGCCATCGTCGAATGTGTATTGTCATTTGTTATTTACTGCCAAAAATCTCTGCAATTTATATTTTCAAAAAGCAAATAATACCTACCAATAATTTTTGAGCAATATTAGTCATGCAAAAAGTCATATGACGACACATATGTTAGATGTCTCCAACTGATTCTAATAATAAAACAAGCCGCGAATATGATTTACCAGTGAATTTCATGTGTGTGAGCTCGTCCATGCAGTGAAACTTGGAATTTAAATTATTGAATTTCCCAATTCAACTGTCAAATTATTAGATTCATAAAAATATGTAAAAACCTGAAAGAAAAATATGAAAGTTCTATTGAAATTATTGATGATTGCATCAGATGTCTTTGAATTTTAGTGTTGAGTGTTTCAAAAAATTTATGATGATTAAAAAAAAAAAGTCTTTTTTTACCTAAATATTTATTTCTCAACAGACTGTGCTGGAGAGGTCGCCATCAGATCGCGTAACACGAGCAGACGAGGACCGCCGACGTCGCACAATTATCGTGGAGAAGAAGAACGGCACGTACGGATTCACATTGCAGGTTGGTCAGCACGTGTTTATCAAAATAAATATAAACACGCGGCATGCATAAAACCTTATAAATTCTTGCAGAGCTACGGAATCCACTACAAGAAGGAGCAGGAAATCGAGATGGTGACGTACGTGGATTACGTGGAGTATGACGGTCCAGCGTTCAAGGCCGGCATGCGTGAGGGCGACGTGATCCTGTCAATCAACGGGCACGAGATGGATCGAGCGGATCACAAGACGCTCGTGAACTTTATCAAGAATTGCGACTCGAGGATGCGCATGGTCGTGTCATTCGAGGACTGCGTGAGGAAGGTAGAGCTGCACATGAGATACATAGAGTTGCAACGAGCTCTGCAGTCGCGTTTGGCCGAGCTCGAGCGACTGTGCGAGCGCGAGCGCTCAATCCTAATGGGCCGATGGAAGACGCACTCGCTGCCAGCGCGAAAAAAAGCGCCAAATTGCGGAATGGCCGACGATATCAGCAGCGACTCGGCCTCGGCAACATTCAACTCGTCAGCTCAGTGCTGTCGTCCAGCAACATCTACCGAGCACCTTCTCCTCTACAGTGTTGTAAGTAACCATCAGATTATAAATGAGAAAAAAACTTTCCAAATACATCATTTGTATGCATAATTGACTCACCATTTTCCGAAATGCTGAATTATGGACAATATTTCAGTATGCAGATGGTCGACCGTGCCTTATACCTCGAAACACCGCGTGTCTGATAGCCGTGGGGCCTCCACGATCTCGCAGCGACCACCACCACTTTCTATCCAAAAGCTCCAACGATTCTTCCATCACGTCGTTGCGTCACAGCTACCACCAGGCCAACGGTCTACCGACAACGCCTGGCAAGGGCAAGTCGTCGCAAAAGTGCGGGCAGTCGTGCCCAAAAGATGCGCAGTCGACTCTGCACTCGATGACCCACAACAGCCTGTGCGTGGCGTGTATATCTAGTGCAAACAGCCAGCGACAGCGGGATTCTGTTGAGGGTGGCAGTCTCGATGTCTACGACTTGGCCAGTCCCTGCTGTGATCCGAATTGCGTGCCGAGTCGACGGCGGCGAGAGAAGCAGCGGAGAGCTCGCAACGAGCAGCTCCAACAACAGCAGGAGAAGCAGCAACAGCAGCAAAACAGCCACAATTACTCGCGTGCTTCAGGGCACAGCCTTCATTCCATCAGCAACAGCGAGGTGTCGACTGACGCCGCCTCCTGCTCGACGTCCTTGAGCACTGACACGCTCTACTGGGACCCGAACGTCCAGCACAGGCCGCCAGCGTGCATTCAGTACACGAAGCCCAAGTCCTGGGACAATTTGACGACAAAGGCCTTTGGTGGATACGGATTTGGCTATGGGTATCTGGACACAGCGAAGACTCACAGTGCTGAGAGGCCGGGGAAGAGTGCACACCGTGCTAAAACTCCCACGGGCTCTAGTCAGCGCAGAACTGGGGCTGTAGGGTATGCGGGCTCTGGCAGTCCCTCAGCCAGACACTTCCAGCCGACGAAATCCAGTGAGAGCCTGCTGATTCAGAGCCCCTATGCCAGCGAATTGGACTCGAGCCACAGTTGCGAGTGCCTGGACAAGTCTGAGCCTCGCAGTCACGGTTCGACTGCGGAAAAACACGGGAAAAGGCACGACAGTGAGTCGACTGGACACTCCGGGCATCATCACCATCATCACCAACACCATCACCATCATCATCATCTCGGGCGACACCGCAGAAGCAGTCATTCGGACAGTAAACTCAGAACTACCGGCGTCAGCACTACCACTACGACAACTGCGCCGACTAATAGCTCGGAGGTCACTCGCCTATGAACTGACATAACCTCAATGGCTTGTCTTATTTATTTATCATTAAACTGCGAATGTATGCGTATATATATATGAAATTGTGAGGCTTTTCTAGAAGATTTTATCGAGGATTTGACGACAATCATTGTAATTGTAAAGGGATATAAATAAATGTCAAATCTTCATATACACACTATATGCGCCGAGTTCAATTGATTGATTTTTCTCGAGATAACTGCCATACCGACACTATTGCAACTACGCATCTAGCAAAAATATATCGATACGAGTTATCGTCGTGGCAGGGCATTTCGGAATTGTTCGGAACGTGGTGTGTGTGCAGCACAGAGAGAACTTGCTAGAAAATCGAATGGAATTTTCATTTGCGTGTATATAAAGTAAATTTTAAAATTTTTCGTGTTTGAAAGAAACGAGTGGACACAGAGGAATATTTTGAAATAACCTGAGAGATAAATTTTCGCGTGAAATATGTCATCAGATTGGGATACTGTGCCAATAACTTTACGGAAAAAGGTTCCCAAGGGTTCGGCGATGAAATCTGAGAAGGTAATTCAACCTGGGCGGAAAATTTTCAACATTGATTTCGCGGTTAGAATTCAATTTTTGTGCTAACGATTTTTTTGATGTTATTTCAGGCCATCAATACAGCTCGCCGACAGGGTGTTCCAGTCGATACACAGGTTAAATGTGAGTATAATGATGCAATACTTGGTTTTAAATGGGAAAATTCTCAGCTGGGAGTAAGTTAATCGACTTAAACGTATGTTTAGGGGGTGGTGGCACTAACAAACAGCACGTCACGACGAAAAACACTGCTAAATTGGATCGAGAGACTGAGGAACTGAAACACCAGACTGTCCCGCTGGATCTTGGCAAATTGATTCAACAAGGCCGGCAGAATAAAAACCTCTCCCAGAAAGATTTAGCAACAGTAAGTATAAAATAATTAAGAAACACGTTGTTCAGCATTAAAATTCACTAAATCCGTTTTATTTCAATCACAGAAAGTCAATGAAAAAGCGCAAGTCATTAATGACTACGAGGCAGGTCGTGGAATCCCAAATCAACTGGTGATTGGAAAAATTGAGAAGGTTCTGGGTATGAAACTGCGTGGCAAGGATCGCGGACAACCTCTGTTATTTCCGGAGAAAAAGTGAGGGTCCCGGTAGAGGAAAAGTGAAATTTATTTCACTTTTCCTATCCCGATTTGATCATCAGAGAGCAAAACCATCATGCGAATATGGTAAAGATACCAAGTATCAAGCATATTAAACATGAATGAGTAGTTTTCGTTTCTTTTTTCTTTTTTATCGTCAATCACTGAAGGTTATTTTGCCATTATTTGGATACATTTAATTATATAAATTTTGAATTTTTATGATGTGTCATTTTGAGGAACAAAAAAATATAAACGAGCGATACTAAAGTACCGGTTAAACATTTACATAATGACACTAGTAAATATTTTGTATGATGTTTATCAATATAATCATTGTAGATTGAACCGTTTTTTTTTTACATGTGACCGCTGGTAGGATTTATCCATTGTTTTCAAATTAGAAATATTTAAATTTTAGTGTAGTATATATACATATAAAAAAAATTAATAAAATAAAATAAGACGTATTATAAGAAATGCATTTTGCTTTGTTAATAAACTACATTATGCAATTAAAAGAAATTTAAATTGTTTTTTTTTTTTATCGATATTACTTTGATATTTATTTGTGAAAATAAAGAACCATAAGTGATTAGAATACAATCAAAACTATTATTTATTTTTCAAAATCTTGCGAATATTTTTTTTAATCAATTTTTTACGGTGAATTTATATTTACACTGCTCAATTTTAATTTTTAATTATTATACACTTATATTAAAATAAACTATTCAATTCCTTTCTTCTTATTTTGCATTTTTTAACAGAATTCTGAAATTCTTCATATGTACAAAAAAAAAAAACTTATAAATCAATGGCATATGAAATTAAATGAGTAAATAATTTATATATTCACTTATGTTAATTATAATTATATTATTTCACATAAAAATTCATGGATGAAATTATGTATGGAACATTAGACAAAATTTGTGACTTATTTTTCCGATAAAATTACCAAAATTCTAATTAAAATCATGATTTAATCATTTAAAATATTTTGTGATTTGTTTTTCTATCTATTTTCAACATCATTTTCACCAAATTTACGCGAAAATAAACGAAAAAAAAAAAAACATTATTTCTATAAAATTACATCAAGTACATTGTTGTTAATTTACCGATGTATCCAATTATTAATTAGCACCAATTAACTCTCTTTTTTCTTTATCAATAAGGCGAGTTTATGAGTCCCACGTTCACCAACGACATCGTGGAAGTTAAAATTTTATGAACTATTCAACAATATTTGTAACATTGTGATATCCAACAGTATTTTTAACTCGTTGTGTCTCCGAAAAAATGACGGAAATTATTCAAATACTCTAACTATTCAAATAGACGATTATAACGACACGTGTGAGTGTGGGAGATTTATAAAAATATTGAATTTTGCATTGAATGCAAAGGAGGAATGCAATTTAAATGTGCACGAAAATACTTGCACAATGGACGAAAGGTCATACAGACGTGGATTGTGAGCTCAAGTGAGTGAGAACATGGCAACGTTCACCTAAATTCTCAACTTTTTGCTTCAAGTGGGCATTCTCAATGTACAAATCCTTTAAAAGTATGTCAGACTTGGTTAACTTGTCCATTAGCATGGCATTGACATTGATCTGGTGCTTCAAGAGGTCCTGAGTTTCTTTCAACACGTGTTGAAGGTTTGCAAATTCATTGCAGTGCTGCTTCCACGTGTATTCCAGCACTTTTTCCGTCACCTGCTTCTGATGCTTTAGATTTACCTGAAAGAAAACAAATTCAAAAAGTGTTTTTAATACTTAAAAAAGCTTGGAAACAATTTTTAACATACCTGAAGAGTTTTTTTCTTTTTTTCCAACGCCTGAAGCTTGCCCATGAGGTCTTTCATCACATTTACATCGTCCTTGCTAACCTGGCCATATGCGTGGGTGCTTTTAATACTCTGCAGCTCCATAATCTCACGAACAAGGCACTCTTTTTGCTTCAAAAGTGAACTATTACACTCAACACTGGTATTGTAAGCTTTTTTAGGAAGCATTCGCTGCACATCAGCTTTTTGCAGCCTCAAAAATTCATCCTGACAGCTGCATTCCGGAGAGATAAACCTCGGCGGCAGTGCTTTATGGTCGGAAATCGTGTGTTCAGCAATTTTATTGAGTTTTCCCGGCTCAAAGAGCTTCTGATTGAGTCCATAGTACGCCGAGTTGGCGATTGCACTCGACAGTTCACTGGGAAGCGCATAATTCACCGCGGCAGCCGGAAATTTTTTCATAAATTTATCATCTAATTCGGGAAATTGAACTTGGAAGTCAACTTTAAGAGTTTTAGCCTGTGCCAACTTTTCATTCAATTCCAACAGTTGATTCTCCTTCTCGGCAATTATTTCTTGCGTTTGATTCTTCAATTCCTCGTATTGCTCCTCAAGGTCAGTGTACTGTTGCTCTAAATTACACTGTTCCTCAATGGGCGACAACCGACTGTCATTCCGGCCCTTGTCATTGATGCTAAACTGTTCCTCGTACTCGGCAATTTTCGCAATCAACTCGGCGAGCTTATCATCCGTCACTTTTTGCTCCTGCTCGATTAATTGACGCTCCTCTTCGAGCTTTCCCGCCCAATAGTCCTCGCACTGGTAGTATTCCGTGCGCAGAGACTCCAGGTCGGCCTCCAGCTTTGTACACTGCTCCTGCAACTGCTTTTTCTCACTCAGGTGCTTGGTCTCCTGCTCCAATAATTGTGCACTCAGTCTGTCACGCTCCCTGCGGATTTCCGTCAAATCTGTGCCGTCCTCAGACGTCTTTCCAGGCGAATTTTTCTCCTCCTTGGACTCTGCTGGACTGCTCTCACCCCGTCTTGGTGGATAATCGCGCAGGCTCGAGGTCCTGAGCTTTGTCACGACCTCCGGGCTGTTAATGACTTCATCGCTGTGTGAAAAACTGGCCGACAGACGCGGTTTATTGCTTCGACTCACCACAAAATCTCGCAGGGATTCGCTCAAGCGTTCCTCGCACTCTTCCTCCTTATTGCTATTTGTCTTTGTTGGGCTGTTGGTTTTCTCGGACGAGGTCTCGAGAACTTGCGACTCGAGTTCGGCGATTATTTCCGATACGTTTCGACGCAGTGAACAGTCCGACGTGCACGACATGGTCTTGCGGTCGAGAGTTAGGTTTTTCAGGTCGTTTATGATGGATGCTATTGTGTTGGGCAGGTAGGACAGTTGACAGTCTATGTCGGGAGATTTTTCTGAGCTCTTGAGCTCCGGAACTTGCTTGTCCAAAGGCTCGTAGTCCGTCACACTCGTGGATTCCTCGCTGTCGGAGAAACTCGTTGACATGGGCAAACGTTTGACTTTGTTGTCGACCACTCGAGACTTCATAACTTCTAGTTCGGTCGTCAATTCGTCATTTTGATCGCGCAGAAGTGCAGTCTCGGCTTGTAGGCTTTTTATTCGCTCGACGAGGGAAATAATTTCTAAATTTTCACGCTCGTCATTGCGATCTGCCTCATCGTGCTCGGCTGACAGCACCTGTACTTGCATTAATAATTGATTATTTGACATTTTTAGCTTGGATATTTGTTCAGAAAGGTTCTGATTTTCTACTTCGAGAGTTTGGTTTTCCTTGAGTGCTTCCGCAAGTTTTGCACGCACTTGTTGCTCCTCTAGTTGCAAATTTATCAATTGATCGTTTAGATATTTAATTTTTATTACCTGACTCTCACGATCACAGTTAAATTGGTTAGTAAGGTCTTTGATCAATTCCAGATGCTTTATTTCCAATTGTTTTATCTGATCCTGTCGTGATTTTTCGAGTTTTGCGTGATTTTCATCGATTTCCTGAGCCAGAAGATTCGCCCGTTCATTTGCCTCGAGCACGTCCACGCGTAATTTATCCCTTTCCCGGCTCAATTGGTCAATCATCGTGTTAATTGACCTCACCTCTTCCTGATAGAGCACTAACGTTCCTCGCAGCAGGTTCAAGTGTGTGCTAGTTATCGCAGAATCTCTCGGCTCGTGCTGCAAACTCTGAAGCTCTTCATTCAACACACTCATCAGCTCTGTCATGTTGATATTGACATTTGGGAAATTTAGATCGTGGAGAAGACACGCAGGTTCACTCACACCCGCTAGCTGCCACAAATTTAGGACCACACGCTTCTGAATAAAACCCATGTGATCCGGGCCGAACATTGTCAGAGTGTTTTTACTGCACGTCGATTCATCCAGCGGTTTTTCATCCCAATCACTGTCCAATTGATTGACTGCAATGTTTCGTCCATTTTGAAAAAACAGCAGAAACTCATCGAATGTTATTAATCCGTCGCGATTCTCGTCTAGACTCTGAAACAATTGCTCAAGACTTTGTTTAGAAATTACCGTTGATTCATCGACACTATTTTGTGACAAACCCGCGGATTTCGCTGTAATTCCTGCCCAGCTACCGTTGGAATAGCTTTTTATCTTTTCTACAGAACCTTCTGGAACTTCTGGACTGAATTGACTGTCCAACATCCCCGGGGGAAGGCTCGAATCCCCGGAAATCTTACTCCTACGTGGGCTGGCCTCATTTTCTCGAGATTCATTGAGAAAATTGACCAATCCTTTACGGAATTCCTCGAAGGATATCGAGTGGGCTTGCTCCAGCAAGGCTGAGATTAACTCCTTACCACGCTCCTCTAGCTCGAGCTTATCGCAGAGCGATTTCAGGCCTTTTTTGGTCAGACACGTCTGGCCAGCCTCGAGACAGCTTTCGTACTCTGACAGGAGTTGTTGCTCGTACGGGTTGTAATTTTCTGGCTCCATTGCACAGTTTACACTGCAAATAGTAACATTATCCTTACAGAAAATTCTTGACAGTTGACAATGATGGTGTAAATAAATCCCCCGTGAGTCCTTGACAAAGTTTTGTGTGACACGCGATCGTGTGTGCGACACTGGCTCGCACGTCAGGCCAACATTCTACGCATTTATTGCGTCACTTTTGTCATTGTGTCTGACAACAATCAAGCGAGTCAGGTGAGTTTATCTATGAAATGTTGCAAACACCGCCCCTGACCATATATATTCAGAATTATGCGAATTTACACGAAGAAATATATCTCCGTGTATGTGTGTACTTGTGTACAATGGCCCTTTGACAGTCGCAAGATGGCGACACGCACCGGCGCGGCGGTTCCCGCATGCCGCCATTTTATCTCGTTTAATGGCCGCCGACGCTTTTTGCCGTAAAACGGAGCTGCGATTTATTTGTTTATCTACACAAGCTGCAGTATTTTTATATAATTTATTATAATACAGTTTGCATTGAGAATGATTGAACGTTAAATATTCAACAAGAAAAAATACACATGAAATGGCCAACCATTACGAAGTACCAAATTGGTTAGAACACGCTGATATTTTTCAAATAAACAATATATTTACTTTGGGTGTTTTTACACGATTTTGAGCTTAATTTCGTGCTTTTTTCGCAGGGCAGGAAAACCTCCCGTGGGCTTGCATTTGGACGTTTTGAAGGGTGACAAGTTGATTCAAGTAAAACCACAATTTTATACAAGATTTTATGCTCCAACCTAAGACAGTAGTTGAAAACGTTTGTTTTTTTTTTTTTTTTTTTACAGAAATTAATGGTAGATGAGAAAAAATGTTACCTATTTGGGCGTAACCAGCAGATGAACGATTTTTGCATCGATCATGCATCCTGCTCACGAGTTCACTCTGCGCTCGTTTACCACAAACACCTCAATCGCGCCTTCCTCGTGGATCTCGGCAGCAGTGAGTCTACACAAATAAGTCGTTAAATTAATGATTTATACTCTAATAATTATGAAAAACACTTAAGCTCATGGGACATTCATTGGAAATATGAGACTGGAGGCGAATAAACCGACTCAGTTGCCAATTGACAGTACGTTTCACTTTGGAGCATCGACACGGTACTACATCATCCGCGAGCGGCCTCAGAGCGGTGCCCGAGCCATAATGGAAGAGATGGAGAAGTCCTCGGAGGATAATGAGGCCGGTGGACTGCTGGGATTGCCCGAGACCGAGACGGAGCTCGATAATTTAACGGAATTTAATACGGCTCACAATCGTCGAATCTCCATGCTCGGTATCACGGACGACGACGTGCACAAGAGCGCGCGAAAACGCAAGAAAAAGGGTATTACATTCAATGACGATGAGGAAGTGATAAATCCCGAGGATGTAGACCCCTCCGTCGGCAGGTTTCGCAATCTTGTACAGACGACAGTCGTCCCCAGCAAGGTTTGAATTTTATTTCTACCATTTCCAAGTTGTATCATTAAATTAATACGTTTATCACCATAGCGTATGAGGCTGGAGGGTGGCCTGATTTCTTTGACGGAAGAGTCTCACCATCACTTGAAGCACATACAGGCCACAATCCCAGTGCATCACCTGTATCACGATCTACCTCCAGAGCAATTTTCCCAGGCGTCAATGCCCAGCAGCAATCCCTTCTCCACTGCCCTGACGTCGGTGACGTCGCGACTGGGAATTGCCCTGCCAAATCCAGCTCCAGACGTTGAGATGGCACCAAATCAAATGCCAACTGAGGTACCAGCCATACCTGACATCCCTGTGCCCCCTGAGACTCATGCTCTCGAGCCGAAGAAGAAAAAATACGCCAAAGAAGCGTGGCCAGGGAAAAAACCACTGCCCACACTATTGGTGTAAAACTTACCCGAGATTTGTATTTGATTATATGTACGATGATCAAGTGGTTAATCATGTAAATAAAGTAATAATAATTTTGGAGAATTATACAACGTCTCGAATATAGTAAACAAAGCTCATATCCAATATATTGTTATATAAAAAATTGATAAAAATATAACTAGCTTCATTATCATACAAAAAAAAAAGAATACTATCAATCGAATAATCAAGGTACAGTTTTTGTAGCAACAACGTGAGGCCATGTTGCAGGTCCCTTTACAATAACATCCTCTAGATTCTCTTTGATACGGACGAAGTGTCTCTTAAACTCGATACCGCAACCTTTGGACAAGCGGAAGTCAACAAGGAAGTTGCCATCCATCTCGACGATGGTGACTTTAAAGGTTAGTGGCATCTTTCTTCGGTCGAAGAGGAAAATAGTTATCTGAAAGCAAAGCATAAAAATTATGAGATGATGCAAGAAAATTTTAGTGTAAAAATAGTGAAAAAAAAAACTTTTCTTACAATTCCAACATCATTAATGCGGTACTTGTACTGATTCTCAGTGAGAACTTTGCCGAGCTTTTCGACAGTTTCATCACAATTGGTTTTAACAAAAAATCTCGTCATACGCCGAACGAGTTTTTGGAATGTATTTTGACTACTCTGCGTATTTTGGACGGGTTGCGACGCCAACAAGAGGTCCTCCAAGGCAGCTGGTTGAGAGAAGGCAAAGCCAGGTCGGTTTTCTATCCTCATCAGCACTGGTTCGCTGCTTGGAGTGGTGGAAAACTCGGGTTGTGACATACACACTCGTGGCAGATGAAATTCGTCCTGACGCGGACATTTTGTAGCCGTGCCATCGACACTGTCGCCATTGCTCTTGGCAGCATCTACAAGTAAAACGTTAACAATGAAATATTTTGGTTTTTTCAAGTAGTAATCATAATAAATAATTGAATTTAGGCGTTGGTGACGATTGCTTAACCGTCCTCACTTCGGTATTCTAGCTTTATGAATTATAAACAATCATACAGCTAGGAAACCAAAGAAAGCACAGAAAAACCAGAGTTTTGACGATGAATCCACGTTGATTGATGTTCTAGCCAATGTTCTTTGCTTTGGTAATCTAGCTTTATGAATTTTAACTGCAATCATAGAGCTGTATTACCAAAGAAAAGACAAGAGCTGGGAGATCGATGAATTACTCACGATTATTCAAAGAATTTTGATGATTAAGTGGTCGCATAGGGGGGTACCAAGTCGCTTTGAGTAATAAAATCTTCTCAGAGTCACTCAGTACCTGTCTACGAAAGCACCGGAAGAAAAAAAATTAATAAAACTTTGAAAGAAAAAAAAATTTCAATTACTTTTACCACGAAGATCTTTGAGGAACCACTCATTGGAATTGATATCCACGAGTTTGAACCTTTTTCCGGGTGTGTGCTTGAGAATGCCGCAGATGAGCGTCATCGGCAGTGGCTCGATTTTTGTCCAGGGCGTGTTAGACATGTAACTACCTTCGCGCCAGTCTGTGTACTCCTGGTAGGTGTGTGAAGCCTCATTCCAGGGCAGCTCTGCGCAATAAATCTGCAGATTAGTCAGGCTGTGTTCAATTAAACGTGGAAAAAACCGAGAGGGAAATTGCTATGTTACCCCCAGATAGAAGAGCCGTGAGGATGATGCCACAGGACCAGATATCCGCGGGTTCGGCTGCGTACGGCCCATTCAGGACCTCAGGTGCAACGTACGGAATTGTGCCGCAACGCTTCTCCAGGCATCGCTCCTTGCCGTTGAGACGAAAGACCGTCGCCATGCCAAAATCGGAAACTTTGAGGTTATCGTTCTCGTCAAGCAGCAAATTCTCCGGTTTCAGATCACGATGACAAATGCCACGGTCGTGCAGATACTCCACGGCTGATATGAGGTGTCTAAAGTACTTTTGTGCTTGGTAATCCGGCATTCCAATGTCTGGCTCTATGCGATCAAAGAGCTCGCCGCCCGACGCGTACTCGAGGAAAATGTACTCCATGGTCGGCTCGCTGCGTTGGCCAAAGTAGCGGATCAGGTTAGGATGTGAGAGCATTCTGTGCACGGTTGTTTCCTTTCTGATGGTCTGTCGGGCCTCCGGGTGTTTTTTCAGGTTTATCATCTTCATGGCCACGGCCTCATTTGTATTCTTGTTTATCACCATCTTGACTCTGTTTCGAACAAAAAAAAAACAGAAAAAATATATAATGAACTGCACAACTACTGCGGGCTCAAGGTCAATCTGAACTGAAAGTCTATTTACTTACTCGCCATAGGCACCCTCGCCTAAGGTATGCCCCAGATACCATCCTTCCACAAATTCCTTCATGATGTCCTATCAGCATACCTCTTGAAACACAAAGAAATGTTGAGCCATTTTTTTTTTTTGTATTAAAAAAAGCACTCAGATAAGCCATATTGTTGGAGATTTTCAAGTTTAATTGTGGCTAAATCGTGGCGCAGTTAAAATTTAGGGGGTTAGAATCAAAGATGAACGAAAACGGAACAAAGGATCAATATATTAACTCGCAATAGAAAGGATCGGTGACCGTGAAATGCGCAGTTTGGATATTTTTTATGCTAATTATTATAAATTTGTAGATTTATGAATAAAATATAGATAGAGAATAAATATTTAATAGAATTTATTAAGACTTACCTCGATCTTGATGGTAAAAAAAAATGTCAGGCGATATGACGAACACGTGGCTTTGGTTCTTGAAATCCGTTAGGGAAAAGGACGCCTTTTGTCTAGGTCCAAGTTTCTTTAATAAATTTATAAAAAATATTTTATCGCATTGGTCACGTTAAATTGGGAAATTCCATAGATATAAGCATGTTTTAGAAATAATTTAACCGGAATTGATCGTCGAGTAGAATAATTATTACGAGGATGAGAGAAGACACCGAGGTCGACGCGAGAATGCGCCGCAAGAACCGGACGAAAGAGAGAAAAAAGCAGCAAAAAAAAAAATATAGTAGCGTCCTCTATATCGGCGCCATCATTAATTTAACCAATCAGAAATCGAGAAATTTCTAGATCAACGCGCGCGTTCCGCCATTTTGTGCGCGCGCACAATATTTCATTTTTACATCTCATAATTTTAATAATAATCGTATTAATATAAGCTTGAATCATTTTTTATATATCGTTTTTAGGTATTAAATAATTAAATTGAATTTTTTTTTACTTTTTTAACCTAATTTTGAGAAAATACGGAATAAATGGTGCGGCTACTTACGCAGGGTGCGTTCAGATAGGATTTCCCGGGTGTGTTTGCACCAAAGTTATAAAGCTGCTACCACGACACCAGCGATGATGCCGTCGTGTAGATGACCCTCTAAAGCCACGGCGTATTCGTATGTCAAAAATTTAACCTCAAAAACTTTCCCTACACGTATGTAGCAATATTTTGTTGAATAGAAATGAAAAACATCTTTAATTTAAATAAATTTCATAACAGTTTAATTAAAAATAGTGCAAACATCTCGTAAAGAAAATGAAAAAAGCTGAAAAATTATTAGCTGCCCGGAAAAAAGTATGTACTACAATTTACCAATTGATCTAGTACTCATATATAATTGAATTATCATCAAAATATTATTTAAATGATTGTAACAAAGTGACAAATTTTTGTATTTACATATTTTTTGCAGCTCCGGGAATTTCAATTGAACAAAGTTTCTCAAAATCCTACTTTCTCCCCACATCACGACGATGAACAACACTTGGCCTCTCAACAGGTATATTCTCAACATTCTGCGTCAATTATTCGTAAGGAAATTAATGAAAAAAGTGATTCAATCGTCCTCTGTTTATGTAGGACAATTTCGAGATGGATCAAAACATTAAAATTGACAATAATCCTGTAGAGGGAGCCAACGGAACTTGCTCAACGCCTAAATCTGATTCTCCGGTCAACAACGAGCCGGAAACTTCCCCAATAATCCACCCCATGAAGCAGGAACTCGAAGAAAGCTCAGTGGGGAGTCATGAAGAGGATAAAAACGAAGACGAGAGACAAAACTCGGCCAACCCAGTCCGAGAATTGTCTGATTTTTTCACGATTCAGCCAAACAACAATAGCACGGAGGTCAGGGAACACTTGAACGGTTCAAACTTTTACTCTGACTTCCCTCAAGCGTCGTTCGACCACTCAATGAAGCCCGAGGACAGTCTACAGGAGCCTGTAGTGGCTGAAGTCACTCCGCCATTGAAAATCGAGCCTGTCTCGCCAGCCAGAGCGATGACCGAGGAAAAACCCGAGACTGATAGTCCTCCACCTGCCCTAATCGAGCCCAATGTCGCGACATCCGAGTTGCAAGATATTCTCGCGGCAAAACAAGCCGAAATCGAACGAGTCGTGCCTTCCCTGCGAGAAGAAATTAAAGTTCACACTCAAACAATAAAAATTCTTGTAGATGAAAAAACAGAACTGACCTCGGCGCTGTCTCAACACAAATCCCTGGTCCAACAGCAGTGTGAGGAGTCGAAAGAGCTTCAAAAAAACGTCTCAGTCACCCAACAGCGCGTGGTTGAACTGGAGAAAGAGCTCGGAGTGTCAAAAATCAGTGTCAACACACTGCAAAAAAATTACGACGCTCTGCGCACAAATTACATGGACATTTGCCGACAATTGGAGGATCTAAAACGCGAGCGAGACGACCAGCATCTGGAGAATGCAGAGCTGCGACAAGAATTATTGATGAAAAGCGGGGAACTATCCAAACTGCACGGGGAAATGGAGCAAACAAAAAATTCACTGTCCCTAGCAGAGTTGCGAATTCAACAATTGACAAATCGACCTCAAGAGTTGCAAGAGCTCGAGGCCCAGCAGCAAACGCAGGTGAATTATGAGCAGCAGTTGGCACAGTTGCAAGAAAACTATCGAATTTTAACATCCGAGAAGGATGACATGTGCAAGCATTACGAAAACTACGTGAAGCAGCTCGACACGACGTCTCAGAGTGTCTGCAGCGAGTTGGAATCGGCGCGACGGACGATAAGCGAGCTGGAAGGACGCGAGGAGAGTTTGATCCAGCGTTTGTCTCTCATGGAGCAGCAGTACCAGCGGGAGAAGCAGCGAGTCGAGTCGCTGCTGCCGTTGCAGGCACTCGAGGAACAGGTGCAACATCTGACAAAGAGCATGGATGCTCTGGTGCTGGAGCACGAGAGCGTTCAGAGCGCGCTGCAGGCCAAGGAAACCGAGGTGGAGTCGATGAAAATGGAGCTGCAGGAGCTGCGGGAGCTCCGTGACCAGAGTATCGAGACTTCCAAGTTGATTAACGCGTTGGAGAGTGAGCAATTGGGCGCCTCGCGTGCCGTCTCGCAGAACCAGCAGCTTAAATTCCAGCTGAATGAGATGCACGACGCGTTTGTCATGCTGAGCAACTCTAAACTCGACCTCACCGAGCAGCTGCAGGCTGAGAGAATAGTCGGGAGGAAGCTCAATGGCGAGTTGAGCCGCATGGAGGCTGATATTGATGAGTTAAAGGAGGAATTAGTGAGAAAAGATGCCGTGATTGATGAGTTGAATAAGGAGAAACTTCATGCTGCACAAATTGCCGATCAAATGCAGCACTATCAGGTGCAATCCTACCAAGCGAGGACTCTGCAGGACGAGTTGAAGAGTGCCTTGAGTACAATTGAGGCGTTAAAAAGCGAGAATCAGCGCCTAAAAGCTGAAATAACTGCTTGCAATGAGCAGGGACGGGAAGTTGGTCCTGAGTGTGTTGTAAATCGCGGTGATTTGATGGATCCAGAGGCTGGGGATCAATCTGTGGTCCTGGATCAAGGTGTGGAGCCAGTGGAATTTTTCGAACAGGAAGAAAGTGCCGTAAATATTGACGTAGAGGCTCATGCAAAGCTTGAAGCTCGTTTTAAAGAAGCTATGGAGAAAGTTGCCGAGTTGACGGATGAAAAACAGAGGCTGGAACACCTCGTGCTTCAGCTCCAGGGTGAAACCGAGACAATAGGTAAGGCAAAGGTTAATTGAAGTGTTTTTTTTGGACGGTCATTAATTATTAATGTGTTTTTAGGTGAATACATTACTCTGTATCAACGGCAGCGAGCGATTTTGAACAAACGCGCGGAAGAACGCGAACAAACATTCCGACAATTGTACGATCAGAATAACCAGCTGCAATCACAGCTTCATCAGTTGAAAGTCCTCATTGCTGACTTCCTCAAGAGCAAAAATAATCAGCTCCCGGTGCCGGATTTACCGCCAGAAAGTGCACCGATGGTTCAGAATACAATTGGTCAGTTTTTATCTCGAGTCTTGGCAATGAAGATGCTTCTGGAATTTTTGCAGCGATAAAATTAAAGGTTTATAATGATAAATTACGTTTTTTGTTTTGTTTCAGCAGATCCTAATGAACTGCATGTAGAGCAGACAACACCAGTGATGGGGCCATCTGATCCGACTACCAAGATTTTAGATCTTTTGTCGGAAATAAAAGATTGCAAGGAAACACGATCATTGGAACCAAATTTCCATCCTTGCCTGTGGTGCTCCGGTAAACTGATCACAATTTAATGATAAAAGCAAAGTATTGGCCTTGAAATATTGTCTTATATAAATTTTTTTAAGAGTATATTTTGTGAATAGAGCTGTCGATGCGTCTAATGGAGGACGTTTGTAGCTTCAAAGATAATAGATTAATATATTTTCCCGGGATTTTATTGCTTGTGAATTTTTGGCTTTTTTTCAGTGCTACTGCTATTCTGAGACGTTAAAATAAGCTTTTAATACAGGATTATTAAAAAAAAAAATTATCACAAATTTTATATCGAATTTTTCGATTATTAAATATCAATATATCTACATTTCGAGCATATTTAGACATTGAAATTTGATTTTTTTCTCCCAAAAAGTGAAATTTATATAATTTATGTATCAATTGACTGTTGAAATAATTTCTATTTCAACTCGATTTAAATTAATAGAAGTGTTTTAGTGAAAAAAAAAAAAAAAATGAATTTCAGGTAAGCAAATGCTTTTCATTTCAAAAAGTCATGTTTTCAGTAAAAAAAAAACGTATTTAATTGTTTAATATTTACGTGAGCTTAAAAAACGTAGATAAAAACTTGTTTTACTCCTTCTTTTATTTTTTAAAAAGTACAATGAATTCAGGCTTTAACGGCAAACTTCCTTGCTGGCCATGCGGATGATTTGCGAATGGCTTTCAGTGTTTTTTGTCCAGCTTGGAAGGGAGTAAGCTTACGACGGATAGCTCGGGTCTTTTTTGGCCTGAGATCCAGAGGCTTGTACTTTTTATTTTTGTACAAAAGCCTCAGGTTTTCCTTCTGTTTCTGGTGCATAATGATGTACACCCGGGCAATTGCTTTGCGAACAACTCGGCTGAAAGATAAAAAAAAATATTTAGTTTCATGCTGAGGATATTTACACAGGTTAGGGAGATTGACAGAAAATTTAATCTTACATTTTCGACAATTTCGAGGCAGCTCCTCCGGTGACTTTAGCCACTCGCAGGCTAGTCAGCTCAGTTTTGAGCTCTTCCACCTGCTTCATCAGCTCCTTTTTGTCTTTCGTGCGTAATTCCGAACACTTGACTTTGCCCTGTAACATCACAAAAATTTTATTAATCATCAAAAATTATAAAATGTCCAATTTCATTGTAAAAATAATCAATCATAATCGTTTAAATCTACGAATTTGCTGGATAAACAATTTAAAAACTAAATTTTATCAACAAGCTATCAACTATTTGAATTATTGACAATTGTCCACTGTTGAGCGGTCATTTTGTGGTTAGAATTCACATTTATTTATTTTAATTAAAAAATCCCACTGATATTCCATCATATTGGTATCATTTTATCACTCGCGAAAAACACTTATTAAAAATTCAATTGATATAAATATTTAATTAACGATGATTAACACAAATTTGGATTACTAGAAGAGAAAACTAACCATCTTTAGCGAGTTGGTCACAGGCGTCGAGAAAAAGAGAAGGAAACAAACCGGATGAACAAATTCACATGCGCAACTACTCAGCTAGTCAAATTAAAAACTAAAAAAATTTATTTACACATATTAAAATAAAATATTTATTTCTATTATTATAAAATAATTTTCACTTCATAAAAATTATTAAACAAATTATTTAAGACAAATTTTAACAATTTATATAAATTTAAAAATAACTTACTACCCTCGATATGTTATCGACTGTGTGAAAAACTTTTTACCATTGTGAAGAGATGTCCTTCAGTGTCTCACAAAATGGCCGATGTTCGAAAAATATTTTCTCAACGGACGCGGAGAAAAAAAATTTCGTCATGTAAAAAAAACTAGTGTTAATCAATAATAATAGTGCGTGAAAGGTTGAAAAATATTTATTGAATAATTTAGTGAGTGATATAGCATTTATGAAGAGGCGACATTTATAAAGATATAACCGTGTGCACTCAACGGTCTAAATCGGCTTTCAGCGCATTATCCTGAAGCTCGCGAGAAAGCTCCTAAGTGGTTATTGCGCTTTGACTCTTTGTGTTAGTGTATATATTTCGCGTGGAAAGCTTCTAAAATATGCGTCTACCCGTGTGTGTGTGTGTGTGGGATAACAATGGACATTTATTACCATCAACTTATCAAGTGATCCCATCGTCGTCGTATAACCAAAAAAAAAAAATGTTCATCGGAATATATGCAGCTACAGGTAATTGCCTAATACATTTAAGCAAGTTAGTTCTGAGGATCAGTTTGCAAATGAATATCAAGTTGTATTATAGCAGAGACTATACAGGGTGAACGATAACAGGATTAAATAGACTCTTGGATGTGCTATCCCAGGATAGCTTAGGTTGGTTAGTTAGCGTGCAAGTACACGTATCAACTCAGAATTCGAGCTTAACAAAGCCAGCATGCAGCTTACCAAGCGTGTCACGTAGTGAGCACAGTCTATGGACTAAAACATCCCCGTTGCGTGAATTTTCTCAAACTTTAGCCAACACTAAGAGACCAGAACAGGGTGCCACGTGAGTTATATCACGAAAAAAATTAATTTAACTTATCTTTTACTCTGGATAACTTTCTATTAATTTTTTTTTTAATCCAACGCAGTTTCTTTGAATAAAACTTGTCCTATTGAATTGCTCAACGTCGTGCTTGCGCTCGCGTAATTAATTAATCGAATTTACGAAGGGGGGAAAACAAACGAGCTGGCGAACAAGCCGATAAGGGATTTATCTTCTTATTCGCGTTACTCCATTACTTTTGTGAAGGTGATATCACTGGAATATCAATTATAGATGATTAAACAAGACGATGAAGAGACAAAGTTTCAATCTCACAGACAGGTAAGATGCTTTGTTCATGCTAATTTGTGAGATATTTAAATTTGGATATTGTTTTCAGAATATCAATGGATGGCGGTGGCGATTGAAAGATTGAAATGTCAATGGAAATGGAAATTTATATGGTTTGTCGCGTGGAAACAAGCTATGGATCGAATGTTTCAATTATTATAATCTAAAATCAGATGCCTGCAGGCTATGCAGCTGTCATCTGATGGTGAAGATGAAGAGAATGAATGGATGGGTCACTGTAATAGAGGCCGAATTGCACGGTAAACCAAGCGTAAATCGGACGAAAGTCTAATTGACAAATTCGATTTCACATTGACAATGGTATACATGTTGGCACACGCTCACCCCTGCATCGCTGGATTTTCCTGGATGGCAATATTTGACCATATTCGATTCGCTGTCGAATTCTTTTTTTAATCTATAATTTATATCTCAACGCCCACGTGATTATCCCGGGATTATATTTCCGGAAAGATGTGGATTTTTATTTGTCGGTCATATGGGTATTATTAAAGGGTTTTTTTTTTTTAGTTTGGGGAGAGGGAGTTGTCAGGTGGTGCTAGTTGAGAGTGAACAATAGGTCAATTCGCAGGCTACTGGCAAATCTGCTGACAAAATCTCTCATTCAAATGTGATCTCTTTTGATCCCCTGCGTCAAATATATATATCTTGAGTACTTAGTTGTACATTTGGCTTGGATTTTATACCACGCCACCCTTCGCGCGCTATCATCACTCGACAATCTCTAAATACCGTCATAAAAAGGCTAGCTGACGCTCTTTATGCATATGCAATAGACAGAAAAAAATTATAGAGAGAGAGAGAGAGAGAGAGAGGGAGAAAAGCCGTGTTAGAATTGACGATAAGTTTAATCCTAAATGTCTGACAGTTTTTGGCCAATTTTTATAATTTGTTTTAGTATAGTCTGTTTTATAACATAAAAATTTGACTGATTGAACTTGAGATTTCTAATTCTCAACACCCCTAAATAAATACAGGGTTGAAGATATCGTTGGTTTTTAAAAAACTTTTTCAGAAAAAAATTAATTAGATAAGTAGGTTACTTGGAATTTTGAGAAAAATTATTTTTGCAATTTTTTTCGCAATTTTTTACATTAATGTATTTTAATGCAATTAAAAATAGAATATGGTAAAAATTGAAATTTAGAAATATCTTTTATACTCGCATTTTTTCCAAATTTTTATTTATTATTATTATTATTTTTTTTTTCCAATTGAAAATTGACATGAAATAAATATTTTTGATAATTTTTTCAATGTAGTTTATGGGAATTTTGATGTTTAAAAAAATTTTTTTGATGTTTAAAATTAAAATGTAAATGTCGGTAAAATATCATTAAAAATCGAGAAAAATTCAAAAAGGACAGAAATTTCTAAATATTCATATTGGGAAATGAAATTGATATATTTCACTTGAAAATATCCAACTAGTATGCGTCAAAGTCAAATGAAAAAATTTGTATTCAATTTTCCTACATTTAAAAACAATTATCGATCATTTATCTTTTTTTTTTATTCACTCTAACTTTTCTAATGTAAGAAAAAAATCCTGTAGATTGTTATTTTTCGATTTTCTATAACGATAATATCAACGATAAATATTATCAGGCATTGCGCCCATAGGAGTTTGAGGCAATATGTATATATCAGCTCACGGTCGGCGGAAACCGCGCATCACAGCTAGGTAATAACCGTCATCAAATGGCCACCACTTAGATGCATGAAAATTTGTCATTTAAAAAAGAAACATGACCTGCAATATATACATAAAAAAATATAAACACACACATAGATGCCCATACATAAAATTAGCATGTGTGTAGATATGCGTGTATAGAAGCCGAGTTTGCCGACGATTCGATTAAATTAAAGTATCGTACGCTAACGAGCACGCATGACGGTCAGCACGATATTAAACTGTCCGCAATATCCGCCATTTCGAAACAAGCCGCCGCTGGAAATAATGGCAACAGAGAGAGGACACCGAGAGAATTGCAGAAAACGCGCGAGACAATACACGAAAAAAAAGGAGAACAAATGGAAAAAAAATCGGAAAAAATCAAGCACGCTACAAACTTGATGCTCATCATCATCATCATCATCATCATCATCGCCAGGAAACAGCGCATTCTATTGTGCTTTTATCGTAGTTAAACTGTCAAGCGAGAATATCGTTCGTTAGCCATGGAAATTTATAAAACATCCACTTGATACACAGTTAATTGGATTAACCATGCTAATCGTTGCAGTTAAATGCCTTGGGCACACTTAATTAATTCAAATAATGCTCATCATTCAGATTATATACATAATCAAGCTGAAAATTAACGTGTGTGAGAAGTATTCGCGTTTTGAAAGAATAAAAAAAAACTGCTTTCTTCATTCACGATGATGATTGTGTGTGTATGAGAGGGAGAAAAGGAGCATTTGTGCTTCAATTAAATAATAATTGAACGGCGGGAACGGTTGGCTGCAGAGAACCACGCCCAGATCACTCTCGAGTCCCTCGACGATTGGCGCGACGTGAGCTGACCATGTAAAAAAAAGAAAAAAACGAAGAAAAAAAAATTATTCTCTGTAGCCACAATCATTTCAAACGTCATTCCATCCAATTATTGTCCATTGGAAAAGGAGTAATGGCTTAAATGCCTACAGATTCGACTAATTTACTGCAATCCTGTACTTATCAGTCAGTCACGAGTGTAATTCAATGATTTTTCATGCTTTATACATGAAATTGTACATTGCAAAAACATGTAAGTCAGTTAAATTGCATGAATTTAAATGTTTAATGATAAAAAAGTAATTTATAAAAATTTTTTTCTAGGTGACAATGGTCTTGAAAGTCGTTGGCGCAGCCTTCCAATGAAATCCAAGGGTTTCTCTGCAGCTCGCGCAGTCGCTGATGACGTGAAAATCGAGTGAGCTTGAAAGCTCGTTCACCCCACCAGTTATTCTGGTAAAAGGGGAGGACGAGGAGCAATATCCCGGGTGTGAAAATCAACGTGGGTGGGACAGGACGTGGCTGTGGGGTGCGAGGATATACCTAAATACGTATATGTATGCTAGCCTGAAGCTCTGAAGCGCCGCACATATTCCCTTGATGGAGGAGACGCCGAGGGGCTGGGCCACAGCGACAACAGAGTGCGAGATTGCCGCCATTTTACAGCTAAATCTGCATAACGATCACACTGTCGTGTTTATCAAAGCTTTTCTCCAACATCTGCATAATTTCCTGGCACACACGCCGCTAAGACCACCTGAATAACAATTGTCTTGGCGCAAGAGACACACATGAGAATTTTGCACAGCGACGACGACGATGCGACTGTTCGAGGAGAAAAACATTTTGTGACAGGTCCAGGGGTCGCTCTCCCAGGTTATTAGGGCTCTTAATACACTGGCATATGGACTCACCAGGGACTCTAGTGAGATAGCAATCAGCAACAGCCCCACGCTCTATCAAACTGATTATCTGACGCACTCACGTACACATTTAAGCGACGTTTTTCGCAAATATCTCCGTAATGCTTGGAGCTACGAGAAATCTCTATGGAACCTTTTTTAAAGACCACTTTTCAAGCTACAAAAAAAGTATTGGGTAACAATTACCCAAGTCTCACTGTTTTCGAGATATTTCGCTTAAATCATCTGCACCCTTACTGCAGGATATTATAGATGATCATGTTCAATGCTTTTGTATATCCTCTGTCGGGGGATTTTTCGATCGTAATGAAGCTATTCATCGTGGATATTTATCTTGAAACACCTCGAATTTCGGTAAGAACAATTGTTAAGTAAAGTTTTTATCGGTTTGCTCGCGATATCCAACTGATAATCAGCGCACACTCGTTTACACGTGATGTTTTTTTGCAATTATCTCCGTAACGCTTGGACTTGAGAATTTTTTTTATTGAACCTTTTTTTAAGAGCACTTTTTGGGCTACAAAAAAGGTTTTGGGTAAAAGTTACCTAAATCTCACCGTTCTCAAGATATTTCTCTCGAAACATCATTTCAACTATCGACAGTTGCGTTTTATCGTTTTTACATTTAGAAACTGATGATTTCTCGATTGCAATAACGGTATTTATTATTGATATTTATTTTTATATACTCCAACTTTTTTTTAACAAGAAAAATAATGGTTTTTTTTTGGGTTTTAGAGCGTCAAAATGCGGATAGATAGCACCGGGTGTTTATTGTGGCGAGGCTGTGAATTTTTCTGGGATCAATCATGCACGCTGGTGGATACGATGAGAGGCAGTCGAGTGGAACGATAACGAGCAGGCCGTAATAATCGTTAAATTAGAATGTTTACCGGACGAGCGGATACAGAGCAGTGGATGTTGCTGCGTGGTTTCACCTGATGCGAGTGAGTGAAAGAGAGGAATAAAAGCGCGCGCGTATATACGCACACATAATAATATAATGTGTGTGGCCGTTGACACTTTGATGCAGGATAGCATCGTGTCTGGGAAATTGCCCACTCAATAATTCAGCTCGCTCGGTAATGGAACTTGTCCGTGGGCACAATCTATCATACAGCAAATTGCACGAGGCCCTTTTTATATCATAAGCTTACTCTCTCTTATGAGAAACATACATATTAGAGAAGTAACAGAACAGTCCTCTATATCCGTGTGTACGGTGTCTCTAATGCTATAACGAGGTATTTTTCTAGGAATTATGGCCACAGGCCTTGGAAAATAAATTGTGTCTAATCCAGGCCAATGTAGCCAATGTCTATTAAACTATAATACGCATCGACATTCGATTGCCCGCGTGATGTATATGTGCAATCGTCATATTACATAAACCATCGACAAACAACAAATTACAAATCTACAATCGATTTTTTTTTTCATCTTTTTACTTGTATATACAATTATTATCAATTTGTACTTGTAGTATACGCTTTCAGATAGTTTCTTTAGATATATCGCTTCGGCTTTACGCTCCACCATTGTCACGTTATTTGCCATATAATTGTGATTATGGTGAGAAAAATGTTGATGATGAATTTTCTGGTGAAAGTGTGAAGTTTTTTTTTTTTGGGGGATTTAATTTTTTGCGCTCTAGTGAGAAGAAATCAAATTTATTAGTTGAGTGGGGAAAAAAATTATGAGTTAATGATATAAGTTGGATATTTTAGGGGTTTTATATGGGAAAAAATTTGAAACATTTGGATACAAAATTTTTTTTGGGGAAAAATGAATTTTTTGTAAATAAAAAATTTTTTTTTTTTTTATTGAATTGGTTGGAAAAAGTAGAAAATTATTGATTTAAAGGAGGAAAAACCGATTTTTTTATGATGTAATTAAATATCTCATTGATAATAGTATAGAAAAATGTCGAAAATCATTTTTCTAGGAAAATTAGAAAATTGTTACTTTGTAATAGAGTGAAAACAACTGATATTATTAATCAAAAGAGGGGAAAAATTGATGTTTTACTGATATAAGTTGGATTTTTCTATCGGTCATCATGAAAAAATGTTTGGAAATGTGAATGACAAATTTTTTGGTGAAAATATAAATTTTTTTAGTGAACTTTTGCTCATGAAAAAAATTTTCTTCATTCAGTAAACCAGTTAAAATAGGGGTAGAATTATTTTTGTCATAATTTAGTTGGATATTTTACCCATTATAGTGAAAAAAAGTTTTAAAAATGTCACTCATGGGTTTCTTCTGTAAAAATTTGAATTTTTGTCCCATAAAAAATTTTTTTTTCAATCAAACAGCCCAAAAATAATGAAAATTATTAATTAAAAACGATGAAAAACTAATTTTTTCATGATATAATTCAATATTTTTCCGATTTTCCAGTGAAAACATGTCTAAAAAACTTCAATAATTAATTTTTCATCAAAAGTATGATTTTTTTTTCTCTATAAAAAATTTTTTTATTCATAAAATAAACTAACAAACAATTATTAATTAATAGGGAAGGGGGGGGTAATGTTGTTAAATTGATATAAAATTATAATATTGCAATATTTTTTTAAGTTGAATGTATATTAAATTTTTTTTTTTTTCTCGTTTTTCTCTTTTGCCAAAAGCAATAAAACTCTGACACAAGTGCTCTTCGGATGATGGCGCTGCCGCGCTGACGTCAAAAGCAAAACTCAGAGGCAATCATGAGCTTTCGAATGCAAAATAGCAGCTTTCGCACGGCACTCGCGGCGCACTTTTACATTTAAATGTAAACTCGCAGAGTGCGAAGCGCGACGCGCCCGAGAAAACACATATACATATACACACCCCCACGAAATATACACACAGGCTATATACAGGGTGTTGACGACGCGCCCAGGCCAGCAGCACAGGCGTTGCGATTTAATATTTTACACCTCAAAAGTTGGGTGTACGCGAGAAATGCAAAACAGTCGGCCCTTTTAGCGAGGATTGGATTTAAAACGCGCTAATTTGTTGACACTCAGACACATACGTGTATATACAGTGGACACAGACTTTATCCACCCACCATCGCAGCATCTGAATTTAAAATCTGCTTTGCATAATGCCACGAAGCCAGTTGTAGCCCGGGAAGCGCCTAATTGCGGCTCGTTCAAGCCCTCCTGCTTTTCTGAACAAAAAAAAAAATTCTAATCCTAATTTTTTTTTTTCCATTTACATTCATGTCTGCCTCATTAAATCAACATTTCCACAAGAATTCTTCTATTGTTCATGTGAAATTTTTGTTTTTATTTCTCATGTACATCTTGAAACAATTTCAAGGCCATAAATAATCACACGAAGACGTATATTACCGCTAAAAGTGGACAGTAAGCACATTAAATGCCCCCTGAGAGTCGACTGGACAACATTGGGCCATATATATGGAGGCAGTTGTACTCAATGTACTATTAAATGTGTCCTATTGTGTCAGTCGTTCATCGGCCTTTACAAATTTACTTCCGTAAGGTCCATTTTTCCCCCCCAGCATCGCGGAAAAACGGCTGATGTTGCCACGTGTGTCACCCCTATTCTGGAAATTCAAAAGCAATACTATATATTAGATGTCTCGATTTTTTGCCTGGATCATCACTTCCTTATTGTTAAAATCATCTGAGATAGTCAATTTACGGATTAAATAAACAAAGCTCTTTTTTTTTTTTTCATCCAACAACACGACAAAATTCGTAAAAATTTTTATTTTTAACGATAATTCAATAACTAAGCGAAATAACGAAAAATTTTACTAAAAATAAATTATTGAGAATTAAATTATCTATAAAAAATGTTCAATAATTTTTTTTTGAATTTTTATTAATTTTTGAGATATCTTGATTTTTTTTTTTTTTTTTGAAAAATTCTTATTTTTTTAAATATCTCAAAAACCGGGTAAATTTCGAAAAAATTTTATTAAACATTTTTTGTAGATAATTTAATTCTCATAAATTTAATTTTCTTGATATTTTTTGTTATCTCACTTTGTTATCGAGTTATCGTCGAAAAGAAGGCGAAAAATTTAATAAAATTTTGAAATTTCTTTTTTTCTAAAATTTTAAACAACCAAAAAAACTAAAAATAAAATTTCTGCTTTTTCTTTTAAATTACATTCTTTGATAAAATATACAAAAAATAGGGTAAGGGGGGGGGGATATTGGGTGCCTAAAAAAATCGACTGAAATTTTTTTTTTTTTTTTGTATTGAAGATTTTTTTTAGTTTTAATGTGAAAAAAATAAATAATTGTTTTTCTGTTGTAGGCATTACTGGCAGTTTATTCTTCCTATAGGCGATACAAGTCCATGGACACGTTTATGGGCACAGGGGGCGAGCGATTTACCCTCTCTCATTTGACGGCGGTGGACTCTTCGCCGTCGCTTTTCACAACAATGCCGGGACAATGACTCTGCCGACATTACGAATTAGGTTCGGTTACAATTCCGGCCTATATGCGTGGATGCAGTGTGTGTACATTATTCCCCATTTGCTGGCCATCGCGTCATGAGCTTTTCGTGTGTTGTGTCTGCAAGCAGCGAGAATAGAGCGAAAAATCCCCTTTCGCTTTTGGTCACGTCGACGCCAGTGCGGAGATACGATATTAGCATTGGTTAGCTTTATGGACCGTTCAATTCCGCTCAAGTATATGGCAGGAATGAGAAGAGAGGATCAATAAAGGACCTCGCTGCTGCAGCTCTAAAGTGCCATCATGCCAAAACTTCAAGTCATATTCCTTTATATTTTGTTGTTACTATTATTATATTTATGTAAATCAAAAAGCAACGATATAAGCAACATGGCGTCGTGCGTCCATCGCGTCCACAGATGATAAATGCGATCGCCCAACGTTTTTACAATATAATAGAGAGCCTGAGTAGCCGCTCGTGGCCGATTTATACATCCGACGATGACAACAATACATATATTGGAGATTAATCGCTTCCGGTAATGGACCAAAGGTGAGTTTGTTTTGGATAAAAAATAAAAGACGATGTTTTTATGCATGTACGTAGAAAAATATATATTCGCCTACTCGCGCTCGTTCTCGTGGGAATGAGATTTAGTCGCGCTACACTTGCTTCCCAGGCCACGAAAGAGCCAAGTTAGTTTTATTTTACAATCCATCGGCTCTTGCGACATGCCCAAGGGTGCGCACACCGACTTTATATATGTATATACTCTCAGAGTACCGTCAGAGAGATTGGTTGTCAACTAGTGTTTTAAAACTTTGCGACAGACTACAAATTGACTCGCTCAGTTCTTTTTAAAAGCACAACCAACCAACCGCAGCCTTTTCTCTCTTTACGTCCACAACCCCCCCCGACTATGTCTAGATGGGCCACCCCTAAATAAGTGCCCCTGAATTCCAATTTATATCAAACATTAAAAAAAGATTTTTTTTTTTAGTTGAGTATTTGAGCATGTTAGATGGAAAAAACTAAAAACTATCCTCGATCTATATGATTTGAAGAAGAAATATTATTTACTTGTGTTTTTTAATTTTTCTAAGAGATTTTAAATATATCGTGTGGCTAAAGTCAAGTGGGCGTGTATGAATTATTTTGCTGTTTTATATCAAAATATCTCTGAAACTAATGGAGATAGGAATTTTTGGCAAGAGATCTTATTTGTAGAGAATTTTGTTAGCTACAAAAAAGGTTATTAGCAAAATTTGTCTAGCGCGCATCCTTATCAAGGATATTGGCCAATAAATAATTTCCAACTTTCGATGATATGGTTAGAAAATTTTTTTTTCTTTACTATAATTTTATAAAACACAAAAAAATGGGAAAAAACGATTTGGCGGCTTTAATTTTCGTAACAATGAATTGTTTTACCAAGAGGATTGTCTTATCAATGTCATCATTGTAATGCAGATTAATGACTTCATCATAGCGATGATAAGACTTAATTTGAGTGTTTAATAACACGCTATTTTTAGATGTACATTTATTTATTTTAAAAATCCATTGGCATGATATTTTTATGATTTACAAATTTTAGTTTCTTAAAAATCGTGTTATATTGCACTAATTTATTTATAGTCTGATAATTTCTTAATTTGAAATTTTTATTTTACAAAAGTTCTTGGTGTTTTTTATTTGTCGGAAGATATTAAAAATTTTTCTAGATAAAAATATTTAAGATTTCCGTCTGTGAGTATATCGATATGAATATACAAGTTCAGAATATGCTTGAAAAATATTCCAAGAGGAGTTTAAAAGTGTTTTGACGTTAAAACGCGGCCATTTCTCATATGAGAATTTTTCTCTACGCTTCAACGATCTCTCCCGACCATTTGATACACACTATTAGTCCCTTGTGTGTCTGTAGTGATTTATGATATGCAGATAAGTAATACAATTCATATCTTGCTATTTTTTCATAACAAACAAAAAAATCATGTCAAAGGGCGTATATTGAAAATAGTCGTAAAACTAAGAACAATTGAGTATTCATAATTTTAAAAATAAGTTTTAAGACGTTAAGTTGGATAAAAAAAAATTTTTTTTGTCCAATTTTTAAAGAAATACATCTTTTAGAAAATTTTTTTTTTTCCGTTTTTTTGTAATAACTCGTTAATTATGCAAAATAACGAAAAATTTTATTCTAGTTAAATGATTGGAAATTTAATTTTCTACAAAAAATATGGAATACATTTTTTTGATATTTTTCCCTATTTTTGAGATATTTTGAAAAAATAAAAAATTTTCAAAAATCAACTATATTTCAAAAAATAATGAGAAATTTGAAAAAATTTATTTAATATTTTTTGTAGGAAATTTAATAACAAATTATTCATGTCTCATAATATTTTTGGTTATCTCAAGTATTTATCGAGTTATTGTTAAAAAATGAAAAAAATCACAAAAATGATGAAATTTCCTGAGAGTATATAATGTTTTTCTTTAAATTAAAAAATTTGTTTTTATCTCAAATCAAATGTTCTAAAACTAGTTTCACATAATAATATATAATTGACTTTCTTTGATATGAAATATTGTACACTAAAAATTTATTTACACGCGTTTATACTTAAAAAAACATATAATAACGATTTTTATCTTATCTAGGGCGTTTAACGCGGCTAAAAATACATAAATCTGGAATTGTATAAGACTAGAGAGCTCGCTGACTCAACATTTCATCCCAAGGTGAGTATTTCAGCATCAGTAATATTTGTTTTGTTTTGTTTTTTTTTTTTTTCACCGGTATTTAAACTATGTTATATTTTCCAGGCAGTGGTGAGGGTGGTCTCTGGAAAAAGTCGTAATTTTGCGACAAAAATGACGGACTTTTTTCCGGCTGAGACTCTTGGACGGGTCGAATCTCGTCTTCTAGGTCATCAGTTGGTCTAAAAATCTCAGTGTCATCGTAATCATCCTCCTTATTCATCCATTCATCACGTGCGGCATAGACGACAATCCAGCAGTACACGGACAGGACTGAAAACAGGACACAAAATGGCCGAGTATATCAAGTGAGCTCTATCAACTTCCGCAACTTTGTATACTCACATAGGTAGGCAATAGCTAGCGGCTGGTATGTGCGAGTCTTTGAAAGATATTTAGAATCACCAAGCGGTGATAGTTCAAAGATTAGCGCAACAATTTGGTCTCCAATCGTAGTCATTTGGAGATAAAGCCACATAATTGCATAGCGCGGTTTCCTCTGAAACATTAGCCATTCCATCATGATTACTATACTAATTGCCGAGTTTGCATGACAATTATTGAGCTGTTATTTCACTTACCGATACTGTGCCAATTGCCAAAAGAGTGCAGGCTATCAAATTTAATGATAAAAATCCGAGAAGACAGGAAAACAGCACAACAGCTATACATTTAAAACATCCAGATTGATTTTTTTATCGATAATAAAATCTTTTACTCTTAAAAATGCGTTGGTAACGTCAAAAAGCTGTCTAAAAAAGTCTCTTTGTCATTTTTAAAAAAGCACACCTTCCTAGAAATGTGTTCGTTTTCAAAATTTTTTCGTTTTTTTCTAGATAACTCGATAACTAAGCAAGATAACGAAAAAAATCAAGAGAATAAAATAATAAAGCATCAATTTTCCTACAAAAAATGTAGAATAAATTTTTTCAATATTTCGCTTTGTTTTCGAGATATTTTGAAAAATAAAAATTAAAAAAAAAACCGATAATATCTTAGAAACCATGGAAAATACAAAAAAATTATTTATATATTTTTTGTAGGAAATTTCATCCCTAATTATTTTACTCTAGTAATATTTTTTGTTATCTTACGTGTTTCTCGAGTTATCGTAAAAAAAGGGACAAAATCCGCGATATTTCTGAAAAAATCTGACTATAATTTTTTTTTTTTATCTCAACTAAGCTTTGTAAAACGCATTCTAAATACGAATAATACTCTATTGTTTTTAGTTTTATCAATACACGCTCTTGCGACATTACCAACGTGTTACATTGAACCTACCTCTGTATGAGACATCAATGTCATTGACGAAATAAGTCCAATGAAGTCCAAGCAGTGTCCACAAGTCAGTATTGGCCATAAATTCAGTCTCAGTGTGTCCAAAGAAGTAGCTCAGAACGACATTGACCATTAGAATGCTCAGGGACTACAGTACAAATAATTAATTATTTAAAATACCTACTTACCATTGAAATTATCAAATATTTTACATACCAAACCCAAAGCAGCAATCATCCGGGCACCAAGGGTCAGGCTAACGCAACATAGGTTAGAACAGCGGCTCATATTGTCGTTTAAGCACCTTGCAAGTCGGTATTAACACGGGCGGACGACGACACGATCACTGACTGTATACGACGTATATTTGAGGTGTACAAGCAATGAATGCCCCGAGGACACACCGAGTGATAATAGGTCTAGAGACAAAAGTAAACACACGCGGGCTACGCGTGAAGTTATAAATGATATCTCGACAATTTTCGTCGTAGTTTGTCATGCGTCACTTGATTAGTAGGCACAAAGACATTGACTGCGCTGTCATAAATGAGTATTAAACACGTCTCATCAAACTCACTCGGGATATCATCATATTTATTTATATGGCTGCTGTTTTTTTTTTATCTTGAAATAACATTACACGTCAATGGTTATAACAACGTGCAAAAGTCATTTTGTAATAATATTTAAATTGAATGATTTAAAAAAAAATATTTATACGGACAATTTTTTTTATGATTTATCGAAATGTGTGTTTATTTTAAATTTCAAATGGCCGCCTATTGGATTTCGCGCGCGCCACCCAGCCGCCATCTTAGTGCGCACGCGTCAGCAACCAGCTGATTCTTGTTCTTACTTGCTTGTGCTCGCTCTCTGTCTACGTGTCTAGCACGTGTTTACATTTGTTTTATTTGTTCAACTGACGTGTGTGAATATTTTCGAGGTTTTTTCAAGGTTTTCCGGTGTGCTTTTTAACAATTAGTGTGCCAATGACCGTAACAAATATGGATATCTGCTTAAATGTATGTACAGGCTCAGATGTTGCGACAATTAAAGTAAGTTTTAGGTTATAAGACAAAAATTGGGGTTTTTTTTTTGTACAATATTAACAGGTTTTTCCATTGGTATACAGGCTAGTAAAAAGAAATCCGCGTTTTTTAAACCGCAATTTAAACGACAATTAAAAAAACAATCCGAGGAGAAAAATGTGGAAAAAAATTCTACCGCGGGAAAAAATAAACGAATTAAACAAAAATCATTGGCTGATATTGTGGCAAAAAATCATGCACAATTTGGTGCTATAAAAGTTAATAAAAATTTAGACGAATTAAAACCAATTATTAAAATCAATAAAAACATGAAAAAACCGTCTTTACCGACTGTTGACCTAGATGATAATAACAAAAATGAATTAAAATCAACAAATAAGCCTCTAGTATCCTTTGTAAATCCTTCGAGTGGATTAAAAACAATTTTAGCAAAACCTAAAAAAATTGATGCTCCAAAAAAATCACTATCTGATATTTTTTCAACTAAATTAAATCCTCTATCATCCGAAAAAACGAGTGAAGGATTCAAGGACACTCAGGAGATATTTGTGGTGCCAGAGAAAAAATTAAAAATTTCAAAAATCCAATCATCAAGTGAAAAACCCATGAAATTTAAGAAGAAAGACAAAAATATCGAGACATCTGATGAGAAAACTGAGAAAATTTCTCATCACAAATCATCAGGCAAGATATCCTCACTATTTGGAAATAATCCAGATGTTCCGACAATTGGACAGAGGCTGGTAAAGCCAGTGAATGAGCCGGTATTCAGTGAAATAAAATTCAATGATCTCGACATTCATCCATTCACAATTTCCAATCTGGAGCAAAACATGGGCATTAAAAAACCGACAATAGTGCAGCAAACAGCCATTCCACACATATTGTCGAAGCGTGATATTTTAATTAGATCGCAAACCGGCTCGGGAAAAACACTGGCATATGCTTTGCCTATTGTCGAGTCACTGCAGAAAATCCGGCCAAAATTGACGCGTGACAGTGGTCTGCGAGCTCTAGTGATCGTTCCAACCCGTGAATTGGCCCTGCAGACGTACGAGTGCTTCCTCAAACTCATCAAGCCCTTTACCTGGATAGTTCCGGGCTATTTGATCGGCGGGGAGAAGCGAAAAGCCGAGAAAGCTCGACTGCGACGCGGCTGCTCGCTGCTCGTAGCGACTCCAGGACGACTTCTCGACCATATCAAGCACACGGAGGCCTTGAAAATGGATGCAGTCGAGTGTTTCGTGCTGGATGAAGCTGATCGCATGCTTGACATGGGCTATGAGAAGGATATTTCAGAAATTGTTGAAGCACTGAAGGGAATTAAGAGCTCAATCCCCGACAATTCGTACGATCCTATGAAATTACTTCGACAAAACACGATAAAGCAGTTTAAGGATGATGATGAGGTTGTTTGTGAGGATGAAAAAAATATGATTGACTGTGAGGATGCGAGTTTAAGTGAGGAAAAGTCGCAAGTTGCCCCGCGAGAGTACCATTCTGGGACGGACAGTGATACTGAGACTCGGGAAGAGCCTGCCAAGCGGAAAAAGTTAAAGAAGGGTGTGGTTACGGTGAAAAAAATTAGTCAGGAGAAAGGTCGTGAAGGTTTGCCAAGCTCTACGAGGCAGACTATCTTGCTATCAGCCACGTTGACGGGTGCTGTTGAAAAACTCGCTGGAATAACTTTGACTGACCCAGTAATGGTCGATGCTGCTGCAGATAATCTTCGTAATACATCTGGGAATTTAAGTGAGATTAATGAGGACTTGATTGTACCTCAGGGCGTAGTTCAGAGCTATGTCGTGACTCCCCCAAAGCTTAAAATGGTTACCCTGAGTGCCTACATTGTGGGAAAATGTCAGGTAATTGTAAAAATAGTTTTTTTTTTTTTTCAATTATTTGTACTGATATTATTACGTTTTTTTTTTCTAGACCTCGGGAAATCATAAAATTCTTGTTTTTATGGCTACACAAGATATGGTGGATTTTTATACGGAAATTATGTCGGAAATTTTACGACAGAGTGAGGATGAAGATGATGAGGAAATTGATCCACTGGTGGATATTGAATTTTGCAAGCTTCACGGGAGTATGAGTCAAAAAGAACGCACTGAAGTATTCAAGGCATTTAGAAAGGCTCAGAGTGGTGTCCTTTTTTGCACTGTAAGTTGATTAAAAAAATTATTTCGCTCGTCAAGAATGCCAAAAAAGTGCATAGCACATACATATTTTTCTTAATGTCTCGATAACTCGGTAAATAAGTGAGATAATAAAAAATATCATTAGACTCAAATAATAGAGTATAAAATTTACTACAAAAAATGTTAAATAAGATTTTTTTGTATCTTTCTTATTTTCTTATTTTTTCAGATATTAGCGATTTTCCAAAATTTTTATTTTTTATAATATCTTGAAAATGAGGCAAAATATGAAAAAATTTTATTCTACATTTTTTAAAGAAAATTTTATTCTCAATCATTTTACTCGAATAACATTTTTCGTTATCTCAAGTATTTATCGAGTTATCGTGAAAAAACGAAAAAAAAAAATCACAAAAATGGCAAGAATATACTTTTAAAAAATGTTTTTACGAACATATCTACTTTTTTAGCACTACTGACGTGTTAATAATATTATTAAGAAATTGATAAAAAAAGAACTAAGCAAATTACTTGATCATGACATAGCAAAATAATAACATCGTGCGATTTCAATCGTGGGAAATAGATGAATAAATCTCAAAGTCGAAAATCATTTCAATGACGATTTATCGATTTAGTTTCAATTTCACGGATAGAATGATGAGTTATAAAAATACAATTGGAATGAGAAATAATTTCTTTAAACATATAACAGTAGGTTATAGACACAGTAAGCGTGTAATCCAGACTTGATCTATCGAGCAAGTGAGATGTTTTGAATGGCTATCAGTTACAGATCTTGGCTTTTATGCCCTCCCACTAAACGATCTTTCCTTTTTAATCGCCATCATCAATTTGACTGTCAGTTTTGTCGGCATTTGTCTTTACTATTTAATACAATATCCCCTGTACACACACTGGCCAGAAAAATTGTTCTATCCTAAATTTTTTTCATTTTTCAATCCATTGACAATTGTTTGCGCGCGTTTGTTTGGCAATAGTGCACATCTGCAGAAGATATAATATGGATTTTTAATACTGTTGGCGCCGTAGAATTCAACTGCGTCCGTGTCGTGGCCATTGAATTAATTTAATCGCCGTGGTGGGGCGAAGAAAAAAAAATATAAAAAATTACATTGATGTATAATGGTTTCGTGAAAGAATTTTCGTGGTTGGAATCGAGCTCGCCCCCCTACTGATGCAAGATTTCTCGGGCTATCAAGTCCAACGAGAGTCATGTACCTCGCGACATTAAATCATTTACTAGCCAAACATAGAGCGAGAGAGAGTTGAATATTTGAAGGACGACCATCAGCCTCAAACGTTTTCGCTGCTGGTGAGCCCAGCAGGGGCATCCTTCTCTTATTCAAGGGGGTTCCTTTATCACAAAAACGAAAAATCTTTATACACCAGTTTGTAAGACATTTGTCCGATCAGTAATCATATCTTGCTCATATTCTTTTCATCTTTTCCGCCCTCTATAATTTAAATTTCCCGCGCAAAACCTGATTTTTCATATTTAATTTCTTCTTATAACCCACATTTAAATTGTTATTTGATTACAGGATGTGGCAGCACGAGGATTGGACATGCCAAAAGTTGACTGTGTGATCCAATATACGGGTCCACTGTCTGCTCGTGATTATGTCCATCGAATTGGCAGAACTGCTCGTGTTGGCACCTCGGGCACTGCTATAATATTTCTTACCCCATCGGAAATTGAGTTTATACGCATGCTGGAGTCCAGGCGAATTAGAATTCAGCAAGAGGACATGAATGATATTTTAAATAAACTGATGGGTCCGTTGTCGAAGCATAATAGTGTTGAAGCTACTGCTACGCATCTGCAGAATCAATTTGAGAATTTAATTGTGGCGAATAAAAAGTTCTACAATGCAGCATGTAAAGGTAATATGTCGAATTAATATTCAAAAATAATGATTTTTTTGCGTATTTTATTGAAAAAAAGTATTGCATTAATTTTTTAAACAAAATATTTAATGCTAAAAATGTTTTTTATTATATTTTTGGGATATTACACAGTTTTTGAAATTTTTTTTTTTTTGTTTTTGAGGGTAACTTGATGTATTATCGGTTTTCGAATTTTTTGATTTTGAAAATATCTTGGAAACGAGACGAAATATGGCAAAATTTTATTCTACATTTTTTGTAGGAAATTCAATTCTCGATCAATTAAGTCTTCTAAGATTTTTCGTTATCTCGCTTAGTTACCGAGTTATCGAGAAAAAAACAAAAAAAGTAACAAAAACGGTTGTTTCTAGTTAGGGGTATTATACCCCTTTGACAATTTGAGAAGTTTTTTTTTCTTATTCAAACATCAGGGAATTCATAAAAATGAATTTAAGGCCGAAAAAAATTGTTGTTTTTTTTTGGTGACATTTTTCAACGAATGGAAAATGAGGCGGTATTCGCAAATTTTTTGATTTTTCCGTAATAACTCGGTAATCGAGTTAAATATCAAAAAATATCATAAGAGTTAAATGATTTAGTTTTAAATTTCCTACAAAAAATGTTAAATAAATTTTTTTGTATCTCTCTTAATTTTTAAGATATTATCATTTTTTTGAAAATTTGCTTTTTTAAAATATCTCGAAAATACGCGAAAATATCAAAAAAATTTATCTAACATTTTTTGTAGCAAATTTTATTCCTCATCATTTCACTTTTATAATATTTTCCATTATCTCAATTAGTTACTGAGTTATCATCAAAAAACGACAAAAATTCCGAAAATTGCGAAATCTCCAAGGGGTATAATATAATAAACCCCTTTAAAAATTTCTAAAAAAAAAAATTTTTTTCTTTCACTATTAACCATCCTAAAATTCATTATTAAAACATTTTCGTCAATTTATTCTCAAAATCATCCCTTTCCCCATATTAATGCCTCTGATTTGCTCCTGAAAAAAAAACTTTCAGTTGAATTGTTTCTTCAAGCATTTATCCAAATTTCGTGATTTTGTTTGATCATAAAAAAACGACGAATATACTTACACACAGTGCGGGGTTGAGCCAATTTTCGTAGCACACCCCAGTGGCATATAAAGTCACCCTATACACACACTCGCCAACATTATGGGGCTGAGTTTTGTGTAGTATTTCTTCTTCGTGTGCTTTATATATTTACATAGTGTACGAGCAAGGAGGGATGATCTTGTTTGTCAAGCCATAGTTACTCTATTAGGGTCGTTACGGGGAGGAATTTATTTGCTGTAATAATAAATCTATTATAGGATATATACGAATTCGTTCAGCGGGCTGTATGATTCTCAAGTAAGATACAATTATAATTGTCTCTTTTATTACTAGGGTGTGCAATCCACTTTTTTTTTTCTTCCTAAAACATTTCTTTCCCCAAATTGAAATAGTGGATTTAAAAAAAAATCTTGTAATTCATGCAGACGATTTTTTTCTTCGAATTGTTCAATTTAACAGGAAAGTTTAGCTACGCTTTTTTTCAACGCTTGGAGCGTGTGGGATAAATTTGACTGACGCTACATGGCTAACCACTTGACCATTTCTCTTTGCGTCTCTCGGTCAAATGATTGATGGATTAATTGCTGCTGTGCGAGGGTTATAAAAATTCTAGATCGAGGTGTAATTTGTCAGAAGAGAAAATAAATCTCTAAAAAAAAAATGACATTTGTTTTCGAGTTAACTATTCGTATTAATCAAATTTTTTTTTTTGGATTGAGGATGATATTGGTCGGTGACAAAGTTGACGACAATCTACGCGAAGCTGCTTGCCATTAGACTCGTAATATGAGCGAGGGGAAATGCTATAAGAATTTGCTGTAGGAGTGGCAGACCAGAGGCGTCGACTGGAAATCTCGCTAATTCGTAATATTATCACCCCAATAGAGCTCAACAGCCCTCAATAGCAAGTACTGCTCCATAGAACAACCCCCCAGGGTCTCGATCCCTTGCCACTAAGCTAAGGGATTCATCCACTCTACGCTTTCGTGTGTGTTGTCCGTGTTACTCGCACCCTTGACACTAGAGTGTCAACTATACGTCTCTTTGTGGTCATTTTTTTACACACTTTAGTCTAATTTTCTGTTGTAAAACCTTTAAATATCGTAAATAACTAAAGTAAATTACATTTTCATTAAAATTGTAGCTTAAAAAATTTGCGTTTTTTTATATTTTATTGAATTAAAAAAAAAAATTCTACGTTTAAAAAATATCTTATTGGATAAAAAATAATATTTTTAAATTTTTTAGGGTGAAAAAATTCGAGATATTTTTAATTTGAGTAAGAAAAACATGATTTTTATTATTTTTTTTTTATTTGGTTGAATTTTTTCTTTCCTAAAATTTTATGTTTATTCGATAAAGAATTTTATTTGCGATTATTCATAGAAAAATAATTGAGTTGATTTTTTTTTTTTTAATTTAAACTTTTTATTTGAGGGCTACTTTATAGATTTTTTTTTTTTTTTTTTCGTTTGGTTTTGATAAAAAACTGAGTGAGGAAATTATTTCACGAAGTAATGGGGTAAAAGGATGTTTCCAGCGTGTTTAGCAGGTCAAAATACTTCGAATCACGTATAAAAAATAAAAATCGAGTTATATCTTCTCATTAAAAAGGCACGTTATAAAGTTAAAATCCCCTAAAAATTATCATTTCCACGAAAGTATTAATTTTTCTTTGCCCATTATCTTATCAACACACATCACAGATATCAAAAAGCAATTAAAAATTATTGATATAGTATTAATTTTTCTTTGCCCATTATCTTATCAACACACATCACAGATATCAAAAAGCAATTAAAAATTATTGATACACGGAGAAATCCTCTGAGTAAAAATTACCCCCCAATGCAGGGTAAACCGGGGACGAAGTTCGTAATTTGAGGAATTTTTACCCCCCTATCCGGGGTGATAATTACTCAATATGTCTTTCAGTGTAGAGCCTGGCTCAACGGACTTTCCCACGAAAACTCACAGTTCTTCCCGGGTTTTTTGGTCAGTGCACAAGTCTCCAAGAGTGCGACAAGTGAATTAGAGCCTGGCTCAACGGACTTTCCCACGAAAACTCACAGTTCTTCCCGGGTTTTTTGGTCAGTGCACAAGTCTCCAAGAGTGCGACAAGTGAAAATTTTTGCCACATTGCCATTTTATTAATTTTTTCATAATATTAAAATATATTTCCAAGTAGCATTCATCTAATAATTACTCTACTTGAAACATTAAACGTTTTCCCACGTGATGATATTTTTTCTACAGTTAGTTTAGCATATCGTTTTAAACTATCAATCCCAGCGAAGCAGGCGTGCACATGCTACAGTAGTTGGATAAATTAGGGACAAGGAATTAGAATGCGTCTAGTGTGTGTTATGTCGAATGTGGTTTCGAGTCGATGCGAGGCCTGGCTTTCGCAGTGAGAATGGCAATGTGGGGGCCGACACAATCCAACCACTGAATGTGGCTTCCGTCGAAACCACTTACGCTTTTGTGGCGAGAGAGTCTTAACAATGCGATACAGGATACAAATACAATAAGACGCAGTTACATCACTTAGGAACAATGCTCACCCCGCGGGGCAAGCTCGCACAGTGGCTTCAGCCACCCATCACTCTATCGCCACCGCCCTCGTCACCGCCTTCGCTAGATTTATGTGTTAAATGGCTAAAACCATTGCTTCCCTCCTCTTACTCTTCCTCTCTGCAAACTCACAAAAATTTTATTCTTTTTTTTCTAGGTTATGTATCCTGGGTACGATTCTACGCGAGTTATCCCAAAGATATGCGAGCGCATTTCAACCGCAAGGACCTCCATCTGGGCCACTATGCCAAGAGTTTTGCCCTGCGAGATCCTCCACAACGAATTGGCGGTGTTGGCAAGACTCTGCGTGACAGTAATCCGCCGAAACTTCACTCGAATCGACTGTCTAACCAACGGTTGGTATCTGTCGCCTGCTGTAGCTCGTATTAGCCGCCGTATTAATTAAGGATACATGGCTGGCTTGGTCGAGCGATGTTAGTTGCATCGTCTGGAGCATCATTCGTCATCAATGTGCATGCAATGAGCAGCAGGACAAGCGCCACGAGCCATACGCCTCTTGTCTCGTCTCTCTGCATTTCACATGGCGTTCGTCCACGTTTGTGTCGCTCCCCACTCGCGTTTCTCTGCCTTCCAGGTCTATCCCATTGTTCATAATTATACAATACGGCTATTAAACAGACTGATGCGACCGCGCTGCTTCCGGCGTGTATAACTCGGTCATTTACGGAAGCTCGCACGAGCGAGATCTGTCATAGGCCTTTGCTTAATTTTTTTATTTATTATATTTATTATATTTTTTATTTTATTGTGAGAAGTTTTATATACTTGAGGTTTATGTTTTCACGCGTTGAATTGTATTTTTTATTATTTTTTGTTTGTCAAGTCGTTGGATTTTTTTAATTCGCGTGGAAGTTTGTGGTTTAATTGTGTGGGAGTGTCGTTTTCAATGTGCCAGAGGGGCTAATACTTATATAAAAATCGTTGTAGCTTATGGGAAGTGAATGGGCAAAAGAATATTTCGACGTAGCCATTATATTGTGTATAGTCACGCTTGGCCTCACCCGCGGTATAATTTCACTTTAAAGCGAATCATTTTTTGTCAATTTCCCATTATAATGTCCTGTCCGCACTGCCACCCGACGTACGACGGTGTGGACCACATGTCGTTTACGTCGAATCGTCGAAAATTACCGGGTTATCTAGGGGAACGCGCGCAGGAAATGGTCTCTGACAAATATTTTGCCTCGGGCAACGCTACTATAGTCGTTATTTAGGCTTTTTTTTCTTTTATCCAACTAATCCAACCTCAACTCGATTTCGAGTCATAATATAAATCAATAATTACTAATAATTGTCGATTTTTGTGGTAAAAACACGGAAAATTTCTTTTAATGTCTCGTGAGCGACGAAAAAAAATTTTTTTAAGGGAGTAGAATTTTTATGTCATGAATTCGTATAATGAGAATCAAATTATAGGTCGATTAAAATCGTATTTAATTCTTTCTTATCTAAATATTTGGTTATAAATAAAAATTTTTTTCACTAGGAGGTAAAAAAAAAAAACGATTTTAAACTCGTTTCGTTGGGATTTTGCGACTAAAAAAGATGGTGGCTAGCTTCATATCGCATTTTTATTAATTTATTTACCGTATTCAAGTGAATATTATGTCAAAAAAAATTAAACGACCTCCTAGAAAAAATCTGAGAGATTGATTTAAAATTTAAATCGACCTGAAATTTGATTTTTAACGTTTTTTCGACTGTGTTTTCACGGTTAAAAGCATTTTTGAGTGCTTGTTTTTTTTTAGATTAACTGTTAATACTAATTTTTTTAATGATTAATTTAATTTATTTTTCAGGCCCGAGCGGAAACAGCAGACTAATTCAGCTTCAAATTCATCGCAGCAATTGCAGAGAGCCGGAATGCTCAAGCGTTCGAGAATGTTGAATACTTCAGAGTACGGGGATGGACTGGAACCTATAAAAAAAACAAAGAAGAATTAAATTCTTCAATAACAAACCGTACGGATTTTAATTTTACTGTATAATTTTTTTTTTTAATTTACAAATTATGGCGATACAATTTTTACAAAACATTTGATTCTCGTGATGTGTCGTGCTTGGTGGCAGTGCCGGTGTGTGGCACTGCTTGGATGAAGAATGAGGTAAGAGATTGTGATTAATATCACGGCATTATTTTCAAATTTTTTTTTTTTTCTTGAGCAGTAAGTGCAAATTGCTTGCAAATAAAGGCGGCAAACTATTGCGCCGGGTTTTTAAAGAGCTCTTGGATTTTAATTTAATTTAATTATGCCCTGTTTCCATGCTATCATTGTGGAGAGCGAGATAAATTGCCTGCAGCGCGCGAATTGCCGCACTATGTGCATCAGAGATGAAGATCAATTTAACATTGTTTTTTTTTTAATTTTATTTTATGTTATTGATGGAGTTTATTTATTTGAGATTTTTTTTTTTCAGCAGAAGGCACAGGAAATATGTCTGTGAGCAGTGAAATTCGTTTGAAAATACGTTAGCACGAAGAATATTAGCATTTTACAGGCTTATAGTGTCTTGTGTATTATTATACACCGTGGAAACGTTTTATTGGCCTGTCGTGCGAAGAAACCATAGACCTGGCTGCCGGTTCATATACACATGCTAGCTATAAAGGAACCAACGTGTGTGCCTTTGCTCGTTATTTCGCACATCCATGTAATATATGTATATGCAATCACCTTTTGCCATTCATCGCTGCTAAACTGACTCTCATTGGTTACTTAACATCCCCTGCTTAACGCCTGAGACGTGTTAATCCTTACCCCAACCATATTCTTATCGATTTAACGTCAATTTTCTACATTTATTTCCATTTTATCCTCTTTATGCATCTCTAGTTTTTTTTTTTCATAAAAAAAAAAGTTTAAAGACCCTATTAATATTTAAAATTTTACATTTTTTTATTATCCAAGATCTTTGAAATAATTTTTAATGTGTTAATTTATCATGAGAAAAATTTAAATTAAAAAAAAAAATTTTGATATAGAAATGATGGAAAAAAATTATTTTCTTCGATTTATAGTTAAAATTATTGAATTTTAGAGTTGTTTAATCAATTATAAGGGATGAAGAATATTTTTTGAGTATTTTTCATTCAGAAAAAATTTTTTTTTTTTTTTTCATTTTTCTTTTCTTATGATTTAATTTTTGCATTTATGGATCTCAAGTATGAAATATTATTTATTTTATTTTTTTTTTGTTTTTATTTGATAATAGGGTTGTTTGATGGTGATGATAGGGGATGAAAATTATTTTTTGAATATTTTTATCTGAGAAAACAATTTTTACAATTTTAAATGATGAAAAGAATTTTTTTTTTCTGTGTTATTTATGGATTTTAGACGTTAAAAATTATTTTTCGGGTAGTTTGAATGTTTAGGATAATTTTTTATTGTTTTAGAAATTACGAAAAAAAATTTTTTTAGGCATCTTATATTTACAATAATTTAATTCCGATGTATTTGATGGATTATACAGAGGTTGAAAATAATTTATCAACAGGAATTTTTCGATATTTTTTTGTATAGGTCGTATTATATCGTGATAGTAAATTTATGGGTTTAGGATGGTATAAAAGATTGTTTTCCGCGGTATAAATATTTTTTTTTTTTCACTGGCAACGAGTGTCACGAAACCTTCGTGATATTTTCTTACACCGGAACAACGATAATGGTCCGGCCATATCGTCATTACTTAACTTCCATTATAATTAACACGCTCGCTGCGTAAACTTTCCCAGGAGGAAAGTGAGAGCGACGTATGTCAGTAATCATGGTTGTATATGCGTTTATAATGGTACCATTTCCTCAAGATACACACAATAGTGTCTAACACAACATGAAATAATTTTTTTTTTCTCATACAACTAAAATCAACAACACATCTGATGATGTTTTAGTGCTTTTACGATGGCTTTCCTTTCGTCATTGGCACTTGCGGATATATATCTGATGTCTCCGTCAGTGCTGAAGCCACTGATGCAAGTACAATGTTGCATCAGCAAGAACATCAGGACAATTAACTAGTGCAATTAAGACATCTAAATTAATTTAATTCGTTATAAACAACGCTGGATTGTATACACTTCAGGCGATATAATTGCCTCTATTCTCACACTTTTATGTTTATATATATGTGTATATGTTTATTAGTCGTATAACGATATGTATAATATAAATTCCGTGGTATTGCATTATTTGCCTTGGTGCTCGCACGCTCACTGCGTCTTCGTATACTCGACTTAATGGCAACAATTACTTTATTTTACCCATCTTACCGCTTCTCAAACCGAGAAATTTCATTTCCTAGCATTAATCACGCGCCTATAAGTTTATTTTACATTTTTATTTAAAAGAAATCGTTAACTTTCATTTATTTTTTACTTAAAAATAAAATTTATTTATTATTTTTAAGAGAAATTTAATAATTTGAATTTTACCGCCATTTTGTATCGGCCAATCACATCACAGATATCGCGACCTACGCCAAAATGGCGTCCGACTCATCAGTGAAAAAATTTTTCCGACGCATCGTCAATTATTCTCGTAATTATTGGAAAAATATACGATAAAAAATGTTAATTGCTCTATTAAACACATGAGATTACATAATTTCATTCAATTTACTGCTAATTTATCGCGCATTAGCCGCTAGTTACTGTATTAGTTGAAGTTTTTTCGCTCTACAGTTTGTGCCAACGTTAGTTTTTTTTTTCTTGTGTGTGTGAATTGTGTGCAGACAACTGTTGCACACATAATTATCAGTAATTTTCGGTTATAGGTGTGAATATTATAATGGATTTGTAAAAAGACTGTATGGTGATGATGGCAATGGATTCACCATCTGTCGACATGTGTGCTCTTTGTTGCTCGCGTGCGCGCTCGCTGGCAAGCCATTATATTGATGGCCGATGTCTTGGAAAAAAAGGAATAAATTCAAATGATGCACATTACCTTCTCACACGCGGACATCATCGAGTTGTTAACAATGGCTTGAAGCAGGTAAATTAAATTGAAACAGACCTATAAATGATTTTTTTAACCCCGCCGGCGTGGGGAAGGAGAAAAAAAATTTTTATTGCATGCATGCCGCACGGCGTTGTTGGGGCTCTAAAGTGTTTAGGAATGAGGAGAAAGGGACGAAAACTTTTTCATAATCATAAAAAAGTCAATAATAAAAAGAGATGAAAGTGGGATAGATATGATGGGATATAAATTATACCTGCAAGTTTACCAATTCGACAAATAATGTCGACGGGCACATCAGTCAGGGATGAGGAAAGCGGGGGCACAGCACTGATAATCTTGGAAGGGGCTTTTTAAATTGGCTCCTTTGACGCCAACGTGCCGGGATGAGTTTCATATCGGAATAATTTTCGAGAGGAGATTCTCATCCCTTATCCTCTACAATTTGCTTGAATTTTTTTTATGCCACTGTTGATGCTGCTGCTGTTGCCTCACGTAGCAACGAGAAATCACATCGCTGACTTGTTAAACACGTCATAAAAATTCAAAACCAATACACACGGTGAGAGACAATCAAATTTTATTATCAAATACTATACTATTTCATCAAAAAATACCATATAATCTTGAATGTACTTCAAGTTTCGTTGATATAAAAATATATCATTTTATGTTTCAGGTAATTAATTAAGTTTGATAACTATTGTAGTGTGTTAATTTGTTGTAGAAGGTTCCAGAGGCAAGAAAAGGTACGATTAATTACTTGAAAACCCAACTTTACTAACGGTGACCTTTGATTTTGTCACCGTGGACATATTGCAGTCTCAGGGCACGATGACTCGCAAATAAATATTTATCAAAAATCCTCAAAAATCAGGAGAAATGACAAAGGTACAATTTTAAAATCTTGTTTAATTGTTGTGGATCCTAAAAAATGTTTTTTTGTCAACTGCTAGACATGAATTCTGCTCTTAAAAGCAAAAAAAAAAAAAGAAAAATCCATGAATTCCGGATCAATGCATATCAAATTGAATTTTTTATTTCAATTTTTCACATGATTGAATAGTTATTACCTTAAATTCGATGGATTTTTGATATTTTGAGTATTTATTAGATTTGAAAAAAAAAATGGTGAAGGGCTACCTTAGGACGCATGAAAGTGCACGAAAAGCGATGGAATGCGGGAGAGAGAGTGGGTGGAAAGAATAAAAGAAATAAAAGGATATACGATAATAAATGCCTACAGAGGGGTAGAGGGAAGCAGTTAAATCCGTTGCATGTGTGCCCCGGAGAGTAGAGATTCACCTCTTGTCCCTTGCCTTTGTCTCTGCGTTAGCTAAGCTTTTGTTTCGCAGTTATACGAGCGCGCGAGGATGGCCCATCCTTTTCTCGTGCTGCAAATCTCCTCAATAAAACAAAAAAAATTATTATATACACATATATAAAACACACACACACACATACATTTTACAATACCTAATATTTGCATAATTTCACATAATCTCCGCCATTTTAGGACGCTTCTCTCCTTCTCTCTGCGACACACTGGAATGATAAAAAAAAGCACGCAGGGCGGAGTGTTACTGCTATACCAACACAGAAAAGAGGAATTTATATTCTCCCGAGAGCTTTTCCCCTGCGCTTTTATCGTGGCGTCGTCCAGGCACTTTGTCTCCACAGGAATACTTCCGTAAATATAAAATAAATAAACTTGATGGTCGGTATAGTAGAGAACTCTTGTATATAAACATAAAAGTAAGTGTATATAAGACAATAAAAATTTTTTTTTCTGTTTTAGATAGATCAAGACTGATCGAATGCAGAGAATTATTGTTTGCCTCAATTATAAGAGGCTCTACGCGTCACGCCATCGCCTCGTTATGTACCGACAGCCGTAAGATGAAGGGATTCACGTGTGAACGCACTTTTATTAGTGGCGTGTCCAATGAGCTCGCAGTGGACGATTAATCGCGAGCCTCCCGCCTTTTATATCACCCTTATAGTCATTATTATTAACAGAAAATAACATTGCAGGACGATAAACTCAAGTTTTTCCCCCTGAGGGAAAATGTTCGATTGGTAAGGACGAAGAGCGATACTTAAATTTCGCACCGTTGATGATGATGCGATGGAATTTAAAAAGTTAAATCAGTAGCGATTTGACTGAGAAGTAGGGGAATCGCTATATAGCAGCTTGGACGACTCTTTAATGAAGGTAATTAAGTTTTTATGCTTTCGCACGACTCCTCCGCACCCTCTCTCTGTCCCCTCGTGGCATGATGGATGTCCTGTGTGGCACACAGAGAGAGCAAATGTGTGGTAGCGGCGTTGAGGTGCATCAGCGAATAAAAAAAATCATATTGTAACCCGCGAGGATGAAAAATTAACTCTTTAAAAGTTTTTCTTATTGGGTGAAGTTAGTTGTTTTTTTTTTTTCTATTTGGTTTTATACTTTGCGTGGAGAAAATAAATGGAAATTATAAGAGCGGACATATATAGTTAGGATTCATGTGAATGTGGTTTTGCAGGTTCATACTTTGTAATCGATCGTTTGAATCAGCTTGGCTTGTGCAATTTTTGCTTGAATGCTTCAAGCGTTGCTCTGGTCACATCAGTTACACGATACCCACGTCTCGCTTCGTCGTTTTACGTGTCTCCTCTCTCCACCACCAGGCTCCTGGCTTTTTCCGGTGACTCTCATCAACTCGCACACAGCCCGGGACACACCGGCGGGCTTCAAACCACAGAGCTAACGTTCCCATATGTATCGTATGTTGCATACATCGTTCATGCTGAGGTATCACCCGTCTCTTTCGTCCACTTCCTTACCAATTAATTTTTTCTTAAGACTTTCCAAGTCAAAATAAAAAAAAATGGCTCTTTCAGTACGGAACAAAATTTTCCGCTCTATGAAAATCTGCATGAAAAAAATTTAATTTCAAATCAATTATAAGATTTTTGAATTTTATTGCATTTTATTTAAAATATTTGATAATTTCATTGAAATAATATTTCGAGAAATATGAGGAATAAATTATTTAAGCCGCAAATTTCGACAGAATCGAGACATGAAAAATCGATTTTTTCTCGATTTTTCCCCTTAAAGAGCTTTGTATTTCAAGAAAATCATTTTTTAATTATTTAATACTATTGTCAGGTTGAAAAATCATGACTCAAAGATTTTACTATTTTTTTTTTTTCATACTTTGTTGTCATTTGAGTGGCTTTAAAGTTGGAATTTATTTTTTTAAATATATAATTAACTAATGACACTTGTTAATTGCAAACGGTCAATGGCATATCTTGAAAATACGGAGGTAATTAATTAATTCAACACAATGCTGTACGATCACATCAATTTGACTTCATTTATTTTAATCTATATATCGTTAATCATGGCGCATTATAAAGTAATACGATCTCGTGTCCTTCTCGGTTCTGTTGGCGTATATATTTGTAATTCTGCAATCGATCCAAGAATCGATATACCGGATTCGTGATCAACGCGTCAGAACGCTCTGGTAACCAGATACATCGCGTCTATATATATAAAATTAATTTTTTTTTTATCATTTATTGCTCACTCATGGAATATTTGTGATTTATTTTTCTTTTTCCTTTTGCAGATCCATTATGCGAGAGATCCAGTTATATACAAATGGAAAGAGAGGAGGCTGGCCGTCATCATCGCTGATGATGGTCCGTGTCTTCTTGATCGTTGTCGCTGACACACAATCCCTCGAGCGGTTAACTTTGCCCATGCTCCATCGGCTTCAATCAGGCATCTCGCTGTAAGTATATGCGTGATGATTCTCAATCAAGGGTATACCCAATACCTGAAAACAATACCAAAGGGATCATCTCTAAAAGTCATGTATTAAAAATCCTTGATTTCCTATTTTTATATATATATATATCCTCGAACTTTTTTTACAGATGTAGCGCCGAACATGACAGAGGATGAATAAAGGGCTCTATCTCTCTGTGGTCATCATCATCGCGCCACAGAGAACAAACTTTGGTCGGCCACACAATCTTCGGCCAATTTTCTCGTGCACCAATCTCATCTTGATGCTATATACAAAGTAAACACGAAAAAAAACGGAAAAAAAAAATCTAGAGAGCGTGCGAAATTGTATGTGTGCACGTACTTTTGATGTTCCTGCAGCGAGAGAGAGGTGGTCAACATCATCAGGTATATATTTTTTTATATTCAGTAGCGCCTGATATAATTCAACTTTGAACCGCAATATCTTTTGCAATTGGCTACTGAAAAAGACAAAAAAAATTTAAATATCACTGGCAAATTGCATGAGAATTGGCAATATCGACGATAAATGCGCTTTTATATATGTTTTCAAATTATTTTTAACTCATTTTTTTTTATAAATCAAATATATTTTTTAATATAGAAAAATCACAGCTTGTTTTTATTCGTTTTAGCTGGTTGGATGGTGAGATATAAAAGGGAGAATGGGGCTTGACACGAGGCTAACAAATGAGCTTTGTGTGGTGGAGGTCGATGGCGGCGCTTTTGACGCTCTTTTGACTGCTGCCGGGGGTCAAGATTGTCCGGTAGCCACATCAGGTGAGTCGCTGGTGCTCATAAATATATAAGTATATTCGTTTTTTATTCAAACTTCATTATCAAGCGCACTCTGATCGACCAATTTCAACTCTATTAATGAGAAAAAACGAGACAATGGAGCACGGAGAGGGTGATTTAATGATGTGTCGTCAGATTTTCACCAAGTGCAATGCAAGTATAAGCACAATCTGACGTAGATTGACATGACCGAGTGATTAACTGGCATTTCATGAAGTTGGCAGCGCTTTTGGGGCGTTATATACGCGCTCGGCAATAGGGGTTGGATATATATACAGCGGAAGGTCGAGTGCGGTGGTGTGTTGGTTGAATGCGGCAATCAGAGGCAATTATAAATTTTATTATTTCGCTCGTGCCGGCGCTGTAACGCAGCTGCGGTGAAACGCAAGGTTGACTGTACACACGTGTATATACACAACGTATACACGTCTATCATCAGGCGTGTATATGGCCACACGAGATTATACAATATATGCCCCCACTCGCTCGCTCAACCCTCTAATGACTGCTGGCCGCCATGTATATAGTATGGTGCCGCCAAAGCTTCGTGGACTTCGTGGCGTTTTATTTAACTTCCGCAGGCACCCTATAGTTCGCTATTAATTGCCGTCGTTCCGCGCCAACTTTGCCACAAATCCATCACTTGGGCCGCTGGAAAACCAGCTCAAGGGACCCGCGGGGTTTCTCGACTAAATTCCAAGCTGGATATCTAATAATATTTAGCCTCCTACATGCGATATCATAATAATTGTAGCATGTTATTTATTTTACGAAATATGCGATGATTTTTTTTTTTTTTTGTAACTAGCAATCAATCGGGAGGTTTTTTTTCTTTCAATAGTCGAAGATTAATCGAGTTGGCGTGACGCAAATCATTATTTAATTCAATAAAAATTTACTCTATTTTTTAAGATTGTAAAAAAAAAAATCGGTTTTGGAATTTTTTTTTATCATTTTCATCATTAAATGTCTCGATTGATGATCAGAGGATTTTTTTTATGGTTAAATTTGTTGGATTTATCTTTATTTTTTAATTTTGAATTTTTTTAACAAAAAACGTTGAAAAAAAATTTAGGATTGCATTAAATTCGATTTCTTTTTTTTTTAGGGAGATGGGGGAATTGATTGGTTGCATTTTTTTGTTGCCATTATGGATTAGATTATTTGCTAAAGACATTTCATGGCATATACGTGCGATAGCGTTTTGTTATATAGGAATAAGAAAAGTATGGATATTAAGGTAAGCAGGTGCAATGCACGAGAAAAGGAAAACGTCGATTATAGTATATAAGAGCATGTGGGAATTTATGCTTGGAGTATAATTCACTGAAGTACTTTAAACTTGGCTTTAACCGTACACCTTCTTATGGTTACAGTCTTTTGCTCCCGTTTAACGACACCGGTAACGAGAGACTCTCGCGCGCGCGTTAACTACAGGATGTCTAACGAGAGAGCACGAGAGACAGTAGTGCAGAAAACACTGCGTAATTATATTTCCAATGTGCTTTTTTTCCTTTTTTTTTCTTCTTCATGCTCATTATTTGAGTTTTTATCAAGTTTTACCGGACAATTATACTTTATTCTAATACAAACGCTCTGTGCACAATCAATATTACACGGATAATTTAATTTTCTGTATAAATTGAAAAAGAATCTTTTAATATTTTTTTTTATATTGATGATTTTGTAGAAAAATATTTTCAGTTAATATTTAAAATTGCATTTTGGGACGTTTTGATCGTTTTGATATTTTTTTTTTAAGTTACCTTAGAGTCGAAAAAATACCCAAAAAAATCAGCAACCCCCTAGGATCGTTTAAATACCACCGGCCACCCTATAAGCCTCAAATTCATGAGAAATAGTCATGTAATAGAGTGTTAAGTGATTTGCTTTGCCATAAAATTTTTTTCATAGTTTTGTTACAGTCTAAAGAGCCCGCAAAAAATTTATCAACCCCCTGGCGTCATTTTAAAGACCATTGTACACCCTATAACTTTCAAATTCATAAAAAATAATTCTAAAAAATAGTGTTAAATATTTTGCTTCGCAATGAAAAATTTTTTACAGTTGCATTAGAGTCTAAAGTACTTCTCCAAAAACATTGCAACCCTAAACCTCAAATTTACGAGGAATAATTATAAAATATCGTTTTTTTTTTTTCCTTTAAACACCAGAAAACTTATTGTGTAAACTAATTTAATTTGAAAAAACCTCAAAAAAAAACTGTTTTACGTAGTATAATTTAGGTTTTTTTATACTCAAAAATGCACTGGAGTTCGCATTTATTATCGATTTTTCGAAAAAATTATACTTTTTTCCATTTTACCGAGACGATATACGTGAAATAACATAACACTATGCATCAGGGATATTTAATTTCCAACAATTCATTGAATTTATTGCGAGGGAGAGTGAAATAAAATTGTGTTGAGCTGCAAAATGACAGTAATACACTGTGCCTTGTGGTTTTGTATACACTGTAGACTGATTATAGTCTACTAGTGACTTATAAACAATGGGGTCTTAAACTTTTGTTCAATAAGTGATTTCATTCAATTCTGTGTGTTTTCTGATGATTTGTCGGTTACAGACCACAATGTTTTCCAGGAAAATGTCACCTGGACTAGCTGGAAACATGGAATTATACGGAAACAGCTGGAAACCTTGGGATATTCATTTATAAGTAAGTATATATCGTTGTGTGTGATGCGAAATTCTTGTAATAAATTGTCTTTCATTTTAGGTGCTCTCTGAAACGTGTAATTTCACTCGCCTCATCGTTTGGAGTGTATATCTCTGGGGCCGGCTAATTAGGCGGCATGAGACATCTGTGCATCACCAGGGATTCTCAAATGTAATTGTAAGTATATTCACACAATAAGATACGCATAAAAGAATCCTTTGAGAGTGATGAGAACTGTACACGGCATCACAGAGACAGAAAGGAGAATCTGCTGCGCTATGAGGCACGTCCCCTGCTTGAATCTCTCTGTAATTTTCTACTAATCCCTTGGCGCACCGATTGAGAGAAGAAATTATTATCCCTTTGCCAATTGCAATATAATCTTCCTATCTATTACACCGCTATGCTTCTATATACATATTCACATCAGATCCAGAGGATATTTCGCCTCTCGTTTCTACTTATATTCACCTCTATTAGATTTATTCGACTCTTCATACCAATAATTTCTAATAATTATTTTTCTTTTACTCATTCCTCACTTTGTATCGTTTAAAATTCAATGTAATTTTTCAGATAATAGTTTTTTTAACCTCTTACCTGACTCATTTACTGAGACAATGCCAAGTAGTCGCTATAAAGTCGTTTTTTTTTTCTTATTTAAAAGAATCTTTAAGTAGATTTTGATGTTTTGATCTGCGTTTCAATCTGATGATATAACTGTAGGGGGTTGCAAATTATTGGGGGTGTTTTTTGGACTCTACTTTTAATTAAAGAGAAATTATCATCGTGTATCAGAATATTTAACACTATATTTCATAATTATTTCCCATAAATTTGAGGTTTGAGGGTGTGTGATGGACTTTAAAACGATGCTAGAGGGTTGTGGATTTTTTTGGGTGTTTTTAGAACTATAAAGTATAACTGTAGGAAAAATATCGTGGCTAAGTAAAGGATTTAATACTGCATTGCATGACTATTTCGCCGAAATAATCCTCTATTTTCCCCTAAATCTTAATCTTGTCTCGACAGCTCTTTAAATTCGATCGACCAACGGGCATAAATAAAAGACTTATGCCTATATGTTTAACTTGATTTAAAAAACAAAAATGAAACTTTACGTGTAATTCTGCGTCGAATGGTGCAGTTTCATGTAATTATTACAAATGTCTGAGACGCTAACTCCGAACAAAGATTTAGGACTTTCTTATTTTATATGGAAATATTTTCGTTGTCTTGAGGAAGAAATCGAGAGTGTGTAAGGTCAAAGTTAGAGGTAAACTATAATTGATGAATCAATATTATCCAGAGTGACAAGGTTTTTCTGGCGACAATTTGACTATATAAATTGTACAGCACCGCACACTCAAACGCCCATTATCGTACACTGAAATCTCCACATTGCGTGCTAACAGCGACGTAATCGTTCTCCAATCGAGAATCACTTTCTCACGGTGACTATTGTGAGTCAAATATATTTCTTGGATATGTCAGACTATATATAATACACACATTCAAACTATAATTGTCGTCGTCGCCGCACACACAATATCGATTTAATTTTTGTAAAGTTGTTTTTCACAGAGTGTTGCTGTGTCTGTGTTACTATAGTCTGACACGAAAAACCTCCTCTGGCTAATAGGCCTCGTGACTAATTGCCTGACCATATTTTCAATCGTCGTTTTCTTCAAGTCTCCTGCATCGTCATCACGCATATTTGCAAATCGTCGCCCATTCTACCAGACAATCATCAACCAAAATGTCTGTCTATTATTCTCTGTGGTCAAGCACCATTAGATTTCTATTGTTTCTATAGTTTGCTTAAACTTTTGAGTATATTTTTTCCTCCTTTTACGCGATCATCTGCAATTTAAAACTGACTTTTCTCGCTTGGTTTACAATTTGTAACGCTGGTCAATATATTATAGCCTTTTTCCAAAAAAAAGGATTTTCGTCTTTAAACTCTCAACAAATAACATAAACGTTTTCTCGGCATCGGGGAAACTTTGAAAAATGTCTAAAGTGTGATAAAAAAAATTTTTTTCAGCCATTAAATATTAAAAAATGGAGGTTTTTACACTGACACAAAGTTTAGACACGTGGCCCCTGACCTTTTCTCTTCCAATACGACTCAATTATTCACATTCATTCGCTCGAACATATTATGCTAATGTCTCCTAATCGACTAAGACACCTCGGCGATGCTTCGTCGCCCTCTAAATAAGGCACTGATGTATATTTCAAGCTAAAACTCGTTCTTTCAGATTTGGAGTCAGCGGTCAATTTAATTCTCGCTTGGATGAATTGGGTGAAGATTAGGCGCGGATGCCAGAGAGAGACAGAGCCAGAGAAACGCGACGACACGACGTGTTGAGGCAAAATGATATTTGGCGTTGTCAGGACTCAAGAACCAGGTATTACACCTATACCTACTTACCTGTCTAATATATAGCCAGTGAAAATAAAATACGATAATGTATTTACAGGTTATAGAAGCCTCTTATGAAGAGTTCCTGCGGCTCATCCTGCTGGAAGAGACACCGGCGACCTCCCACGTGGTCAAGTAACCCGATATTCACGTATGTGCAGGCTCGACAACCGGGTGACGATCTGCCCGATCTCTAATTGACCGAGTCAGACCATCTTTAAACCGACTGCAAAAGCCTTGATGCAATTGAAAATCGTGTTTTTCTTGCTGTGTGTTACTGCGATTTTAAGGAGCGACACACGGTAGCGCACTGATGCCTCGATCACAAATTCTGCACAATCACGGCGAATTACACGACTGATTGGATCGTTTATGCTGATCCTTTGATCCTCGTGCTCTCACCACTCGATCTCTCGGCCTGTCTGGTGATGTGCGCACAGATTCCACGGCCTAACGTGATGTGTGTGTGTCTCTCGCTATGCCCGTTAGAATTTATCATCGGCCAAATAAGGTATAGGAATAAAATGAGCAAGCGATTCTCCAGAGCTCGGCGCTGCTGCGGTCAGGGACAATCAGCCAACGAATTACCAATATGATTGCCACTGACATGATTTCACCGACAAAGCTGCCATGCATCAGGCCTGTATCCGTGGTATATATCAGCTGTATATATAGTGAAAAACAAGCTTCAGGTAATCATACATTAGTTTCTTGGGATATTGAAAATATACCCGGATGATTTTTTTTTTCTTTTGCTGAATTTCACGCGCAGCACACTCTGATATATCGTAATTATTGACATTTTATGACAGAAAAAATTTTTTTTTTATAGTAGAAAAATAGTTTTCATGTTGAGTATCGGTTGTTTTATGTCAAAAAAGGTTTTTTTTCGAAAAACTTCTTTTAAAAAAAAAAATTCACACTTTTTTTTTTAACCAAGAGATGTTTTTTGAAATTTTTTTCTTAAATTTGAAAAATGCTTTCTGAGTTGAAAAATGTTTTTTTTTTTTTTAGTTGGACATCTGTTTTATTTTTTTTCTAACTGTTTTTTTTTTTGTTGGATATCAAAAATTTTTTTCTAGTTTTTTCATCTTTTCATCGTAGAAAAAACTGTTTTTCATCAAAAAATTGTAAGAAAAAACGTCCGATTTTTTTAAATTAAGATATTATTGTTCTTCAAGTTGAAAAAAATTTTTTTTCAACTCAGGAAAATTATTTTCTATGCTTAAAACTATATGTTTACAAGATAGAACATTTTTTTTAAGGTAGAAATTTTATATTTTAGCTGATGGTTTGAGTTAAGTGAAAATGCGGAAAATTAATTGGAATGATATATATATAGAGGAAGCTTGAATCAATGATGTGACAATAATTCCGAGAAAAAATTCCGCGCGAAATTTTCGGAAAGCTGGAGATCGCGACGATCGAGCAATAATGCGTGTTGGTATGGCGCGTATGTGATTGCCTACATACACGCAGACGCCGATAGCCATACAATATAGACTCTCTGGCTCGCAGCGGGGCTTTAATTTATCGCTTTATGGTGCAGTCCGTCTCTGCGCGGCTGCTGATGCTGAGGAGGGAGGAGACAAATGAACCGCGAAACAAAAGCATCGTTGCGGGCGTGCTGAGGGATGAAGAGGCGGGCTATAAGTCCCCGTTTTCGCTACCACGAGCATTGTCGTCCACGTGTTATTGTTGTAACCACTGGGGTTTTACTTAATTGGATTTAAGTCCAATTGCACTTTCCTATATCTATATATCTGTCGTCTCTATAACCCTTGTATAGGGGGTGTAGTGTAGTGCAGTGTAGTTTTAACACTGGTCATTGCCTGGGTGGTCGCCTTAACCGCGCCACACCCTCCGAATTTGCAACGGTCATTGAGCTAAGTTCACCAATTTTGTCCTTTAAACGCATATTTTTATTTACCGACACCAAGTTGAAAATTGCAAGGAAAAATTGTCATTTTTATGCTTTAATAGGATTTTTTGTTATTGACTGGAATATTTTTAGTCAAAATCACGTGGAAGAGTGTCAAAATGCATCCAAGTTGAATTTTTGACGCTTCATCGTCGTTTTTCGGACGAAATATTTTCCCTTTTTTTCTGACGCGCCACGACGATGCAGAAGTTTGACAAATTGCTTTTGGGTGCGAGGGAAAAAATATTTTTGAAGTTATGAGGAGGGAGATGTGAGGGTTTTTTTTTTTCATTGTTTTTTGTGCTACTCTCGCGCTTTTATTGTCGCGTTATTTTTGTAATTAAAATTAATTGCCGGTATGTGCTGCCAAATTAGATCCTAATTTCTCTGCGGCCTTTTTATTTTTTTTTATTTCTTCTTCGTCATTCGGAGTGATCATGTGGATGGTGCTCGATCGCGCGCGCCACAGTCGATATGTGATGGGATTATTCTATTCAAGAGATATTTTTCATACTATCATCAATTATAGTGTCACATAATTACAAATTTTGAGGGTTTAATATTAAATGTGTCATTCATGGTATAATTGCAGTGGATGAAAATATGCTTCCAAGTATGTATAGGGATTTAATATGATTTTTTTTTTGATTGGCAGTTATTGCCATTGATGATTGTGGAATGATTCGGAATGGTGACGTTTAGTTGCTATGTGGGAAATAAGTAGAAAAACCGTTTTTTGGTCAGACGAGTTTTTTTTTTTCACCAATATATTTTTAATATTTTTGAATGAATTATATATCACTTTTTGGTGGAGGGAATGTGCCGAGAATTGAATTATTTTTTTTGGAAATTCTTGTAAAAATTGTTCGTCTGAAAATTTTGGTTTTTTTGAAATTTTTAATTTTTGGAGAATTACTTTGGGAATGTTATAGTAACTTCAGTTGTGAATTAGAGGGAATTGAATTTTTTACAAAAAAGGATGAAAAAATTTTTTTTTATAACTTATTTTGTTTTTGAGATATTGTTGATTTTTTATAAATTTTAGGTTTTTCAAAAAATCTGCAAAAACTACCTCAAGTATCAAAAAAATTCTAAGGGTTATTTTTGTGGGGAATTTAATTCAAGAATTTTTGTATTCTTTCTAGTATTTACGGATATTTTGGGTTGACAAAAATTAAAAATCCGAAAAACAGTCAAATTTTCGAGATATTTTTTTAGTTAAAAATTTTTTTCAACCCAAATTTATTGGATTTAAATTCTTTAACAAATGCCAAATCTAAAAAAATGTCATTTTTCAATTAAAATATTTGATGATAAATATTTTGAAAAATATTTACGTAAAATCATCATTTCCAAATTTTTCATTATTTATAAACCAAAATAAATAAACATAAAAAAAAAATAGAAATTCAGTTAGAATTATCATTATTAATAATATTTCATCGTTAAAAAAATTGCAATATAAAAAAAACGAGATAATTTTTATTGAAAAAGGTTTTTATAATTGTCAATTTATTTTTTTCAGTTGTTCCTGTGTTGAGAATTTCTGATTCACGGGGGAAGACAATGAAATTCGCTACTGCAGATTTTTTGGTACTTTCATTTACTGAAAGAACCTCCTCAAAAAAAAAAACAAACAAAAAGATGACTTCTGCGTTTCTCTCGCTCTCGTCGTCGCATCCACCAACTGAGATCTGAGGAATTCAAATTAATATTCGGCGCTGACGTACGAAATTACAGACGAGATAGCCTCCAATGCTGCCGCCGCCCGCCAGGATACAAATGAGCGACGATCATCCTGTCCGCATCAGCGACGATCATGACAATGCTGCTCTTAGGGAGTCGCTTGCCACCTATTCACTCCAGCCTTTCTCTCCGGGTAATTGCGTGCTCATTACGATTTAACTCTACCGACATTTTTTTTTCTTCAACTTATATATATGTATATTTTTTTCCACGATAATATTATTTTTGTTTCTTTTTTTCCAGGTTTTTTACGGATGGAAAAACTCAAGTTGTAGTAAGTATAACTAATCGTTGGGTCTTTTAACTCGCCGCTGAATTTTTCAACTGTGTGCCAGCGCATAGCACATGGATAGGTCGATTGGTCGACTGTTTTGCGGTCCCTTTGTCATAATTAATAGTTCTTCCCACAAGACCTATACGCTTTTGCCTAAATGATTGATCATTTATCTTCCAAAGGCTCTTGCGCTCAACATCCGGATCTCAATTCTCAGAATGGTTCAACGCCAAATACGATGTTTCCGGAATCGTTTCAGATTTAGATGTGTTTTTCTCCCTTTTAAAAAAATTTATACTCGTAAAATTCTTACGCCATCAGTACCCTTATTATTATCCTTTCCAAGGGTTAAAATTACACCTTTTACTATCACCCACAATTAAATACCGTCTAAAATCAACACTAAAAACTTTTTTTTCCTCCATTTAAGAGCACTCAAGGGCAGAGCAGTCGAAATTTTTCGTAAAAAAAATTCTTATTGCCAGAAATTTGAGATTTAAAATTAAAATTTAAATTTAATTTAATTAAAAATCACAAATAACCCTCAAATTACAATAAAAAAAGACTTAGATCGAGAAAAATTTCAATTTAGTGTCCAATTGATATTAAAATTTGTTAAAAAAAATACGTGGGAATTTTTTTTCAAGTCAATAATATATTGAGAACTAGTTTTTTACCGATTGAGATTTTTCATATTTCACGGATGCGATGAGATTATGTTTTGAGTGAATCAGAGTACACAGTCGCGCAGAGTTCACGAAAAAAAAGAGAAAAAATTTTTTTTTTCTTTCCAAACGAGTGCATAACCGTTGACAGATTACAATCAACGATTACGCCTGACTCTCGCGCTAATTGTAGCATCCGGAGGAAGTTGAAAGGCACCTTTTAAAGGTTCTCAACCAAAAAATAAATAGCCTGGACAAAATTCATGGGGGGAAAAAAAGGCTGAATAAAGTTTAAAGACGTGTGTGATTATCCGTTTGGAACGGATCTTACTCATTGATAAAGTATTTCTGAAAGACCTTTTTATACCTTTTTTTTTTGTATAATCGTCAACATATGCTTGAGAAAGAGAGAGAAGCAGCGAGGAAGTGCTTTTCATCTCGCGATAATCATCGTGAGTAGGCCAATTACAATATTTAAATTAAACCGACATGTGTGCACTGGCCGAAATTGTATATCAACATGCGCAATGTTGGCGTATAAACACACACTGACCGCAATGGTAGAGGCCAATCGTCAGATCTAGAAATGACTCATTAACTCTTTGCCCTTGCATATACACACACCTAATTCGAGAGATTATACTTCGCCCTGCCCCTGACGCTCATAAATTCTCAACGATTTTAAAACGTTCTTTTTTCAGGCGCACGTTCGCATTTTGTGGCAGTTTGCATGGCAGATGACTGTGCGCGCGGCCATTTGTCATCGTGAGCGACGAACCGAGCATCCAATTTCATCGCATTCCCATATCCTCGCACACAACATCAATGCTGTTTCGCGCGTCAATACTCACTCGATGGAGTGATGGCCGATGCCATCGATTACGACGCGTCGTTTGCCTGCCATGCAAATCATCACTCTGTAGTGATCCGTGTCACCGATTTAGCCCTGTTGCTCGTCACACTGCACCACCGTCGTGCCGTATTTGCTGGATTTTCCAGGAGTCGGGAAATCGCAGGAAAAAACACGTAATATCCAACGCTGAGGAAAAAATTCTGATTGGTACGCTAAAATTTATTTGATAGATATTTTAAGGATGTATACCGGTCAGTGCATGTCCGCGAATTTGTTTTTTTCAATTTTAAGTAATATAATTACTTTATGCGTCAGTATCTCGATTTTTGAGATTTTTTATTAGACGTTTCACGACTGAGAGACGTTTATTTTTTAAAAATTTTATTTTTTGAAACGTCTATTAATCTTTTCTGCAAATAATTTTGCAGATAAGTGTCTTCGAACGCAAACTTCCGGTAGAATAGCATATAGGGTTACATAGTATGTTTAATGTTGAATTAACAAAAAATTATCTAGTATATTTAACGTTTTTTAATCGATGCGGAATTTTTTTTTCTATATAATATAGATTTTAAATTCAGTGACCTGTCAACAATCTATATTAACATTTCCGGTATACATCCTGAAGGATGTTTAGAGTATAGTCCTTTTCGTTATTTTTTGAATTAATATTTTACTCAAAAAAAGAATTTATGATTTTGGGCTATACATCCTTAAATCGAATTATCTTTGAAACTATTAAAGATATAAATTTTTTTCAAAAGATCTTTTTTGTAGAGAATTTTATTAGCTATACAAAAGGTCCTTATGAAAATTTATCCAAATTGCATTTTTATCAAGATATTAGCAGTTAAACTGTCCTGAATTTTGTTCAACCGAAAGAGCGCCTAGAAACAATTGCTGATTTAAATCAAAATATCTTCGATACTATTGAAGATGAAAATTTTCCTCAAGAGACCTTTTTTATAGATAATTTTATTAGCTACAAAAAAGGTCTCTATAAAAATTCATCTAGCTCACACCCTTCAATCGAGATATCAACTATTTCTAAATTTTTCACGATGCATTTTTCTTGGATTTTAAACACGCGATGTAATGGTGTTTTTTTATCTCATTTGCAGGAAGTTATATTCGTGAAGGTTTGGAGACATTTGACCACGGTGTCCCCTAAATCATCGATCCAATGTGAGGGACGATCCATCACATCAGAGACGAAAGAAGGTATGATGTCTCGTTAGTTTGGAAAATTTTGTGAGCCGAGCGTGGAAACGAAAAAAAAAGATCTGATGGACAGCCACACGCGCAAATGGTAAAGCGGAAGTGAGAGCAATTAACGATGTAAGTGGTCCGGTGGTCTTGGGTAGAATGATAAGATCAGAGGAGTCTAGGCTCGACTTCTCGCCACTCGTCGATGACGAGATAGCGCCAAGTGGAAGGCAGGTGCCCCTCGCGCGTCCCCTGGACACATTATACGCTGTTATAGCGAGTGTTTTTATTCCCTGAGCGAGTGCCCCGCGTCTTCCTGCGCCCTTTTTTAGGCCAGCGAAGCCCCGGTAGGGGCTCTCCGATGTCGTGTCCAAGGGTTCACCACATCCTTCGACGTTGGCGCGCGCGCGCGCGCGCGGTTTCCATTCGGCTACGCCGTGTAATAACTGGCGCATCCCACCAATTGACAGTCTTCTACGTTTATTTAGGAGACTGTGCAGCAGCAGCAGCAGCAGAGGGGTGAAAGACCTCGCGCTAGGACTGAGAGTTCCTTTACGGTGGGTGACTTCACAACTGTCCCGGTCCGATGAACTCGCGCTACCACGTCTAGAAAATCGTTAGTGGCTCTCTTTTGCCCCTTGTATATATACGTGTGCAGCAAAGTCAGCTCTCCTCACCGCTAATGGCTACCAAATTAATTTCACGTAATTGGAGGAACTCGGGGGAACTACTCGGTTTACCCTAATAAACCTTTTTCCCTGGTTAGGAACTATAATTAAATTAGGCAAATGTCTGAGTTAATGGTTTTCTCGGCCTGTTATTACTCTATATTTGATATTTTTCACGTTAAAATAGTAAATTTACGGGTGAAACAGACTTTTTCAACACAGAAAAATACTATTTAAAGATTTTTTGCCTAAGAAATAGCGTTAAAATTAATTTAAATTACTAGTTTTAACGGAAATACGATTGGTTTTTTGGGTTTTAACCTTTTGACTTTGATTTTTAATTGTAAAAAAAATTTTTTACAAATTAAAAATTAAAAATTTTTTTTTCTGTAAATGCGACTGTTTCTTTTTTTAGATTATTATCTTTAGACTTTTATTTTTGATCATATAAAATTTTTTTCTTGGTTTTTAATGATTAACAATTTTTTTTAAACAAAAATATACCCGAATTTTAGGCTTGCATTACTTTCGTTGTTTTACTTTAATTTTTTGATCTTTTTTTTTTTTACTATTAAAAACCGTAAAGCAAATTTTTTACAATCTGAAATTCAAGACGGTAATGCAACCCCAAAATTCGGGTATATTTTTGCTTAAAAAAAATTGTTAATCATTAAAAACCAAGAAAAAATTTTTTTTTCATTGCAAAAAACCATATAAACTTCAAAAAAAAAATGTCTACCAAATTAATTTAATAATTTTTTTTTCATATCAAGACTTTAATTTCTGATTGTAAAAAAATTTTTTTAAACCAGTTTTTGATGATTCTCGACAAATGTTAACGGTTATTAGTCTTCGAGTCACGTTTAAAAAACTTTCCCTTTTAACTCAGAGTCAAGTTTCTAACCCCAATTTATTCTATAAATATAAATCAACTATTTTTCGTCAAAATGGATATTTAAAATGACATTATAGAGTCGAATACTTGAATGAAAAAAAAAAAAAAAAATTCCCAACCTCACTTAATCGCATCTTTCTCCGTCATTTTCTAACCGAATCGAATTTTTTTTCGATGGAATCAATACTCTGATGTTGAAATGTAAAAAAAATTTTTTTTAAATAAGAAGTTGAATTAAATTTCAGTATAATATATTTTTTATATAATAATATTTCTTGCTATACAGACATGATTTATACAAAGCAATTAGATTCGCTATTAATTCATCTTGTTTTACAAGAATTAGGTCGTTAGGCTGCATCATCATCATCATCATCATCTTCATGTATAGACTCTGTGGAATCATCATACCACAATCCATCGCATATTATCACTTAATAGATTCATTATCGCGCATGTGTGTCAGGTCGTAATAAGATCTAATTCTTTTTTATACATTCATAATACTGGTAAATTCATTGAAGATCGCGCATCATCATCACGCGAGCTAACTATTGACGAGGAGAATCGTTTTTCTTTTTTTTCTTTCCACATGTTAAAAAATTCTCACACACCCACAAAACCGAGTAGTGTCATCTATAATTACGTATATATCTGTGAATCTGAAAAATACTTTGCAATTATTATATTTTTCTCCATTGGCGTTGTCGGCTTAGAAACTATAAAACGAACTATTACAATTTTTTTCTTCTTATTCCCCTTCTAATACTTTGCAATTATTATATTTTTCTCCATTGGCGTTGTCGGCTTAGAAACTATAAAACGAACTATTACAATTTTTTTCTTCTTATTCCCCTTCTTATTTCTCCCTCCATATCCAACTAATCCAAGTCTCACTCGCGTTCTTACGTATTAATCTTTTTTTTTTTTTCCCTCCATATCCAACTAATCCAAGTCTCACTCGCGTTCTTACGTATTAATCTTTTTTTTTTTTTAACCGTTCATTTCACCGCGCACAACATTATTTACACAATTAAGTCTTAAAATTTTTTTTTTTTTAACCGTTCATTTCACCGCGCACAACATTATTTACACAATTAAGTCTTAAAACGAACCATAGCGAAGCCTACACCTCTCCAAGTAATCATAGATTACTCTATTTACAACGCATCAATGCTTGACTTTTTTTTTTAATCTTAAAAATTACAACTTTTTTCCTTAAAAAAAATTCTTGTACGTACGTGAGTACGGCCGTTTTTCCACGTGATTAAAAATTTTTTTATTTTTTTCAGTTTTCACTGCACACACGGGACAAGCCACAATAATTTTCTCCATCAAGCAGTCCTGGTAATGGCGTGTCATTTATATGATCTCTCTTCTCGCAAGATCCTGCAGCAACTAATGTCATATTAATTGCGCATATTTATTTTTTATTCACTTGGAATGTGGATAAATTGCACGTCGATCTCCTCCCCGAATTCCCGGTAAAATTGTGAAATTATTTCGATTTTTTCTTCTTTCTAATTGTTTTTTAAAATTCTTTTTTTTTTCAGACTGCACGTGAAGTTCTGCTGTACACTCAGGACGTGTCCTAGATGTCGTGTATGCTCTCGTCATCGCTGGCCACTCGAGGACTCTGCGGAGTGTCCTCCCGCGGCGGTGGACTTCGTTCCAAGCTCTTGCTCCTCGCGCGCTGCATTGATGACGCGCGCTCCAGGTGCTCTCGCTCGTGGTGCAGGGCCTCGGGACTCTCTCGGTTGTAGAAATTACTCAGACTGGATAGACTGGTGCTGGCTGCCAGGCTGGCCAGTGGCGCGCTCGGACCCGCCGTCAGCATCTGCATCGCCGGCGGATAAAATCGGTGGGGCATCGGCTTCTGCAGCGTCACTGCTGTTGTGGCCTGTCGGTAAAACATGTCGTTTGGCGGTGGTACTGCTGCACTTGGATACCAATACTGTGGCTGAGTTGGCATTCCCGCTCGGTTCTGGTACATGCTCTGGTGGAAGGCCACAAAACCTCCGGTTTCCGCCAGAATTTCAAAGCTCACGATTGTCTGACGCTTCCATTTGGTTCTAAAACATATTTAGACAATGTGGTTAGACGTTTTGTCGACGATTCAAGTTGGAATTTTGATGAAAACAAAATTTTTAGGTCGGTAAAGTCGATTTTTTGGCTTAGGGAATTGTTTATTAATTATTAGAGGGTGGTTTCGATCGTTTTTCACTCTATACATTCGCCTTTTCTCATTTCTACCCCATGCAGAGGTTGAAATAAAATTTTTTTTTACTTCTAAAATTCTCAAAGGGGTACCCTTTAGAAATCTTGGAGTTTTCGCGATTTTGTTTTTTGTTTTTTGTTGATAACTTGGTAAATAAGTAAAATATCGAAAAATATTACTGGACTTAATTTGTTAAGGGTGAAATTTTCGACAAAAAATGTTATATGATTTTTTTTGTATCTTCTGTAGTTTTTGAGATATTATGGTTTTTTTGAAATTTCAATTTTTCAAAATATCTTGAAAATGAAGCAAAATATGAAAAAAATTTATTCTACTTTTTTTGTAGCTAATAAAATTCTCAATCATTTCACTTCAGTAACATTTTTCATTATTTCGCTTAGTTATCGAGTTATCGTCGAAAAATTGAAAAAATCACGAAATCTGTGCAATCTCCACAGGGGCAATACTCCTTTGAAAATTTGACGAAAAAAAATTTTTTTTTCGCCCATCGAGCATCATAAAAAATCTTGTTTTAAAACATTTCGTGTTAATTTTGTAGAAAAACCCAATTTTAAGCCCTTTCAGCATTATTGACACGATGTATTCAACTACCCCTGTCATAAGGCGATGATAAAATTTTTAAACCCCCTTTGCAGTCTACCGGAACCTTTCTGTATAATTAATGAACGATCCCCAAGACAATTAAACACCTTAAAAATATTAATTTATAGTTAATTCAACTATTTTTACAGAAAAATTCGGAATTCACCAGAAAAAAAGAGAAAAATCATGCGGAAGTGATGGAGAAACTTGTATACGCTTTTCTGGATCAAAAAATCAAGGTATGAGAATTTAACGTATTATTCGAGTGCGATTACCCGGCACTTATAAAAGCCAGGATATATATATTCCTGAAAGGGACAGGAACAATTCGAATAATCCCAATTTTCTCAAATGCTCTTTCTCCATATACATATACGCCCGCGCGCGCCTATAACCGGCAGTCTTTTCGCGTATGTAAATCTCGATCAGAGAGAAAATTACGGTAAAACGGGGTGGCGTGCTAGCGAGTGGTTACGTTGGCCACACTGCGGCCCTTATTATACTAACAAATAGCCCGTGGAGTTCAGTGGCTAATCATTGCATATCATGCCACCAATATATATACAAAGCATCAGTATATAGTCTAACGCCCAAATGCGGCTTCCACGCGCCAAGTCCGACGGAAGAGGGCTTGAAGCCGTTACAAGAACTTCTTGCAACCCCCGTGTCTAAAATTATACAACTGGCGGGACAATAAATGAGTGCGACAGGTGTTGGAATGTCAAATTAACACCAAAACTTCAATTCAAAGCTTTGAAATATTGAAGAAAAACCATTTTTTCATTGGATAAATTAACGATAAAATAATTTAATATCTTTTTGATATATTGGTTTATTGTTTAATCAGTTGAAAAATTTTTTTAGACACATGAGAAAAAATATCTGTTGATGCCAAAGGGTTGACATTTATGAATTTAAATGAGAGCAGAATGATTTCTCATAATTTTTATTGCAGTTTATGTGATGAGTAATGTTTTTTAATACCCCTCCTCGCTTATTCAATTGCTCTCTTTCGACTTGGCTCCCCAGTCGTTTTGTGCTCCAGCCACTCTAAAACACCCTTAATTGGCCTGAAGTACCCTCGCAAGTGCGCTCGAGCGTCCTTGATTTATCACCTTGGATAATGTATACACGCTCTCAATGTTCACGATTAATTTTCGCCAGTGAAATGTCATTGGTTGCAATTGCTTTAAAAAAAAAAAAAAAGGATTATTCAGAGTTGACGGTTGATGGTGGAAAAATACGTTTGACTTAATGCGTTTGTAATGGTGGTTATTTGAGGGTTTCTGTCTGCGGTTTTGAGGGGCTGTGTATTAAGAGAGAGAATTAATGTGTATACGGATATTTTAGAATTTTTGACGTTGAGGTTGGTGTGGTTTTGCGTGGAAAATTGTATATTTAGTGATATTTGACAAGAAATTTTGATCGCGTGGACGTTACAACATTTTTGACGTCGCGTAAACAGCGTGGGAAGTGCAAAACTCTCTTCCTGCAACTATATACTTTTAGTAGCACACAAGACTCTGTGCAATATTCTCACGCTCTTGCCATATGTATTGTCACTGCATGTCCCTGATGACAAACATAACTGCTCTCGCGAGTGCGGCGTTCATCAATTATCATTAGTCACTTGTCCGCGTGTTCAAATGATCTCAAAATGTCACTCGTATGTTACGCAAATTTTTTTTATATATGTCTATAACGGTTATTTTTACACGGTTTAAGATACTTTTTAATGGTTTTTAAAGCATTTACAGGCAATATATCGTGATCGGTATACGATAATTATTGCAAATTTGACTAATACTAATTTTTTATGATTTTTGAAGAATATAAAGTGCACAAAATTACAAAATATCGATAGAAATTTCGATTTTTTTTACGATTTTTATGGGATATTGATTTTTTAAGTTCTTGATATTGTAAAATATAGCAGTATTTTATAATTTATATACTGTAATTTCGTTAAATTTTGATTAATAACGATTTTTTAAGATTTTTAAACCATATAAATCGCATAAAATAACAGAGTATCGGTATATAGAACTTTTGATTTTTTTCGTGATTTTTAGGTGAAATTGATTTTTTGAGTCCCTGATATCGCAAAATATCACCATTTATATTTGTTAATTTTTTTAAAATTTTGATTAATACTAATTTTTTAAGATTTTTGAACAATATTAAGTTTACAAAATTAGTAAATATCGATAACAATTTCGATTTTTCGTAATTTTCAGGGAAAATTTAACTTTTGAATTCGTAATATCTCAAAATATTACAATTTATTAATTTCCAGTAATTTTTCTAAATTTTTATTAATACTGATTTTTTAAAATTTTGAAAACAACATATGTGGCATAAAATTAACTATTATTGATGTAGATTTTGATATTTTTTTTTTTTTGCGATTTTTAAGTGAAATCGATTTTTTAAATTCCTGATATCACATAATCAGGAAATTTATGTGTAGTAATTTTTCCAAGTTTTTACTGATACCAATTTTTTAAGATTACCAAATTTTCATAGTGATTTTTAAAAAATTTTCGAACAACATATGTTGCATAATACTATAACGATTATTGATGTAGATTTCGATTTATTTATAGGGGATTTTTACGTAAAATTCATTTTCAAGCCCATAAAATCTCAAAATATAACAATTTTTATATATACATACGGTAATTTTTCCAAGTTTTTATTAATACCGATTTTTAAAGATATTTTAAGCCAACATAAATTGTATTAAATTATACAGAATATCAATCTACTTAGATTTTAATTTTTTGCGATTTTCAGGCAACATTAATTTTTTTGAGCTTCGATAAATGTATCGAATGCGATTACGGTGTTATACAAAACTTGACAAATATACAAAGCCCTTATAATGTCAAGAAAAAAATTAATGCCTATAGAAAAAACGAGAAAAAAAGCGTCAAAACTAGTTAAAGAAATTTTTTACCTGTAAAAATACCGACAGCCGTTAATTTTCTACGCGATTATTAACATATATATATATATATAAGTTGATAAAACCTCGATAATCTTGTTGCCCTCGAGCATACGATGGTGCTCAGTTAATTCTACATCATTATATAGTAGCCAGACGGCAGTGTTTTTTATTGTAACATTGTGTTCTTGTAGACTTAACTTGACTTTTTTGAGCGCGCGGCCAAACGAGCGGAAGTAAATTTGTAATAACTCGTTGTCGTCGTCGTTGAGAAATAGTCCATAGTGTGTTTCAGACAAGTATTTGTGTGCCTGCTAATGGATCCTTTGGCTAAAATAACTCAAATGCGTGCCTATTTATTTTTCAAACAATTTTATATTGCGCACACAGTGTCACGCTATGGCGCTTTGCTTCAGTGTCCCATGTTAGACCTAATACGCGCGTTGTGATTAGCCGATAAGTAGCAACGATTTCTCGGGGGATAATTTAACGACCCGTAACGACGATTTGCCCGCCTCCCAGTGGAATACACAACAAATGTCAGAGTATAATCGAGGGGGCAGTAGTTGCGTCGAGTAGTTCTCCTACTTTTTCTTTGATACAAAAAACATATTTATGTGTAACATACGATGACAGGTCTGGGTCGACCATTTTACCACCTGACTATATATATATACAATAGCTTGAGAGGCTCTTTTGCCAAATGTCGTTTTAATTCTTTTAGACCGAAAAAAACAGCCAGTCATCGCTTATGACTGGTGGAAAAATTTTGATCCCCCGTTTTTTTTTTTTTTTTCGTCTCTTTTCACAGTTGCCGATCATTAACAGAATCTAAACTATTGATTTAATAAAAAACAATACCTTAAAAGTATATTTTAAAACGTAAAAATGAAATTTTTACGCATTTTTGAGTTTAAAAAATGTTTTTTCATTTTTTTTGAAAAAATTTTCAAGCATAATTTAGAGACTTTTTCATTTTTTAAATAATTTTTAAAGTACATTAGATTGATATTTTTGATAATTTTGGATTTTTTTAGTGGTTTTTAATAAAAAAAAAATATTTAATTGTTAAAACTTGAATTTTAAACACGAGTTATTTAATGATGGAATTTTTTTTTTCTGAGTTTTTGCTGAGTCACGTAGTGGCGCCTCGGTCGGTAATGCAGAGAGCGATGAAAATTTGACTTTAGTGTTTTTTTGAGACTTGTGAGTTTATAACGACGCACGTAAACGATTCTTGTAGCGTTTAATGTTTTTTTTTTTTTTATTTTTGGACTGAATTTTTTTATCGGATGCCAGCGATTTTCATTCAATAATTCGACACGGGTTTCCAAAGCGATGAATCGACCGCTACAAATTAACGTAACATTTTTTTTTACCTAACTGCTTCATATTTCTTCCTCTTATTCGCAATTACTCGCTTCTTTTGTTCTCTCGATAATCACCGCGTGTGCGGCTCTATTGAAGTCAATTTCTCCGAATTTTTTTTTTTTGAGATTCATTTTTTTGGGCGGGGGGGGGGGATATTTACCTTCTGTTTTGGTACCACGTTTTCACTTGTGTATCTGTCAAATTGAGCTTGGCCGCCAATTCCATTCGATCCTGAACGCTTAGGTACTTTTGTCGCTCAAAACTTTTTTCCAATGTCTGCAATTGCGTGTCGGTAAAGGCAGTACGGGCTTTTCGCTGTTTTTTACTTGGCGGTGAGATTGTCGATGGCTCTTTGGGATCATCGTCCTTGGCACCTGAAAAAAAAAAAATTTTTTTTTCTTCATTTTCAATCGTTCAATTTTTAATATTAAATTTTTTTATTGCTTAAATAATAATTTTTATTATATTAATAACTTGTACTAATAATCTTAAAATCACATTTTTATTTTTCTCTAAAGTATTTCAATCGGATAAAAAAAAAATATTAAAAATTTTAGGGAAAAAAAAAATTTTTTTTTTTTTACTGATGAAAAATTTTTGAATGACAAAATAATTTTTGTTAAAATGTTTTTTAATTAATATTCTTTGAGATTACTTCAAATTAATTGATAATAATGTTTGAAAATTTAGAAAAAAAATGTTTTTATCAAAAAAAAATTTGAGGTTAAATTTGAGGTCATTTAGGGTGTTTAGTATTTGATGAAGATGTTGAAAAACCTTGTGAGGATGGTTATACAAGGAGAGAGGGGCCATTTTGATGACAAATCGATTTTTTTTTTTTTTTTGAAGGTGGTGTTTTTTCTGCGACGCGTCGCGACTGTGCTACCGAGACTACGCGCACGAGTGATCACACGACTGTAAAATTTATCTTTTGTTCTTTTGCGCAGCCGAAACGCGATTGGCGCGCGTGGCAACCCCGCTTTCGCGTCTTGTCTGGACCACGCAGTCGCGCGCGCGAATTATTATGTCGCCAGTGGGTGGTGTAGTGGGGCACGATGCTATATACTCAAAGCACACGATGTTCTATATATATATACACAGTTGTTTAAGCCCTTCGCTGAAAAATTATATCCGCGCCCGAGAGAGAGCGAGAGAGCGAGGAGGGAGGAGTCGCGCGTGTTTTTATTCCGCTATTTCCGTCGAAAATTATAATTAAAAAAAAATTAAACAACAAAAGGCTCTTTTTACAACAATCTGTGAAATTTAATCCGACAAGAAATAGTTGGAAAAATGTTTTTTTCAGTAAAAAAAACAAAAAAATTTCCCACAGTCATAAAATTTATTCAAATAAAAATTACGTTACCATGAAAAATATCACTTGGAGAGAAAAAAGTTTCAGATAAAAATTGTTCCCTATTAAATTACCTATCAAAAAGGTTTTAAGACTTTTTTCGAAAAACTTCTTAGTTTAGCTAGTATCACAGCTCAAAGTAGCCTAACCAACTTTATCCATCATATCCTCACGAGGAACTTTGAGGCACGTTACTAGCCAAATTAATTGATTAATCAAAAAAAACCTAAGAATCTTTTTTATAGATAATTTAAAACCGAACAACTTTTATTTAAAACTTTTTTCTCTGCAACAAATATTTTTTGTAAAAAAACGCTCTGAAAAATTTTTTTTTCTACATAACTTGAAGAAACATTTACTTCTAATGCTCTCTGGAGGAATATATCCGATAAACCAACCGAACCAGTGTATATATACACTCCACTATATACAGCCAATGAATTGGATTGAGTTAACCCGGGCTTTCGCGTGGCTCTTACGCTCCCCTTGCACCCCCTTCTCCGTTTGATCGGCCAGATTCGCTTGAACGATCGTCCTAACTCTCTGGCGTGGCCACCATGTTGGAAAAAATGGCCGCCATGGAAAAATACTGCTAAAGTAAAAAGACGAGACATAAGGCGAAGGTTATAGTATCAGAGGGGTGCGGCAAACACAAGAAAAACGAAAAACACCGGAGGAGAGGGTAAAAGTATACGTTGGAAAATTTAATTTACTATGTGATACACTTAGAGGAAGAAGGAAAACACACGAGTTTTCTTTTTGAGACACTTCCAAGACGTTAGCCGGAACTTTTCCACTAACTTTCTTCCCTTGCAGTTTCCGATAAAAATAATGTATATATAGGGTCATGAAAACTATATTCTTTGTTAGTTTTTTTTTTTCATGCAAAATAATTCATGTTAATTGGCATGATGATTTATTTAAGTAAATGAAAATATAATATTGTGTGAAGCGTGAAAAATAAATGAAAATCATTTATAGAGTTGAGTTTATCGTGGAATATTAGCAGCGTGTCCTATGTAATGTGTGTCGCAACCCTCTGAATACGTCTTTTTAACGTCATTGTGTGTATTATGTCGTGTACCCCTCGAATCTGACCCTCGAATCATTGTTACAACCTCTCAGCACCTTCGGGAAACACCCTGCCACAAGCATAATAATGCCTCTGACCTTTTTCGGGTCTAGTGTTATATATAGGGATATATTATTGGTATTCAATTCACCGAGACTAAAAATCATGACTTTTATAGTGTCATGTTGCTGGGAAATAAAGAGTAGACAAATATTTAGGGCTTTAAATGAATTTTTCAAAGGTATTTTCAAGTTTTTCGGATAAATTATACGGTAAATAAATTTTTTTTTCATCTAAAAATTTAATAATTAGCTTTGAAAAAAATTCAATATCATGAAAAATAAAAGTTAAGACTGAAAAGTAATGATATCATGATTTTTTGACGTTTTTTTTTCTTTATATCGCGTGTCTAAAAGCGAAATTACGTATCGCCGAAAAATTGGGGGACACTTAACTCGATAATATCTTGATAAGGGTGCGAGATAGGCAAGTTATGATAAGGACCTTTTTTGTAGGCAATTAAATTGACTATAAAAAAGTTCTCTTGAGAAAAATTTTTTAATTCAGTAGTTTTGAAGATATTTTGATTTTTAACAGTGAGAGATTTTTCTTTAATAGTGAAAAAGTATATAGGGAAAAAATTTTTTCAAGTCGAAAATGTCTTGGAGATCGGTATGTTTTTGATGTTTATTTTGTTTGAAACTGTTTTTAGTGTAAATTAAATTTAGTATAATTAGTAGAAGGGGTAAAAAAAAAGAGTGGAAAATACAGTTGGCTTATAGACGAACAACACTGTACATGTTCACGTCTGCGTCGCAGTCACGCAAAAGCCGTGTTAGCGATAGTCAGCAGAAGTAAAGTGGCAACTAAACTGCTCAAGAGTGCATATATGCGGCATTCACAACCCATACAAACGTGTGTGAGGCCCAATGAAGAAGAGTTTGTCTGGACTTGTCCAGTCTGGGGGACACGTTCATGTCGTCGCGTGCTAATTACGCCAGCACGCGTGCCACAGCCACGCTTTTAAACGCACGATGGAGCATACTAAATTAAACACATCCATGCCATCAGTCAATAATCTCGTCGCCAACGGCTTTTTTTGCCTTCTCCAATAGCCGAAAAAAAATTTCGTTATAGTTTCTTTTTTCACATAAAATTTGTGATAACTCTGTAACTAAGCGAGATAGTGAAAAATTTTATAAGACCTAAAAGATGGGAAATTTAATTTCCTACAAAAAATATAGAATAAAATTTTACCGTATTTTGCTTTGTTTCTGAAATATCTTGAAAAATAGGAATTAAAAAAAATCCGACATTTTCTAAATTTTAAAGATCGATTTTTTTTTTTTAGTTTTTTGTTGATAACTCGGTAAATAAGCGAGATAAAAAAAAATATTAATAAAATCAAATAATAGGAAATTTAATTTTCTAAAAAAAAATGTCAGATAAATTTTTGCTATATTTTCGTTTTTTTTTTTTTTTCGAGATATTTTGAAAAATATGAATTTTTAAAAATTCTAAAATTTTTCCAAAACTAAAAGAGATACAGGAAATTTCATTTAATATTTTTTGTAGGAAATTTAATTTACAATTATTTATTTCTTATAAAATTTTTTGTTATCTTACTTTTTTATCGAATTATCACGAAAAAACAAAAAAAAAAAAATTACAAGATTTTTTATAAGAGTACTTGTCTCGTTTGGTATTGGTGATGCGATATGTTTAAAATAATTTTGAAACGATTAAAATAATTTTTTTATTTATTAAAAATAATTTATGTAAAATATTTGAAGGTTAGTGGCGCGATAAGGTTGCGACGAGAGTCGACACTTGCCCCCTCTGACAATGTCGGGTTAAGAGGCTTTCCCGGATTTCGTTACAGGCCTGAAATACCATCAGAGACCTCTCAAACATAATATACACGAATCCTAACGACTACACCTGCGATTACACAAGCGTGATTTTGATGCAATCTCTGAGAAGGAAAAAAAAAAAAAAAAATCTTGTGAGGATGGTTATACAAGGAGAGAGGGGCCATTTTGATGACAAATCGATTTTTTTTTTTTTTTTGAAGGTGGTGTTTTTTCTGCGACGCGTCGCGACTGTGCTACCGAGACTACGCGCACGAGTGATCACACGACTGTAAAATTTATCTTTTGTTCTTTTGCGCAGCCGAAACGCGATTGGCGCGCGTGGCAACCCCGCTTTCGCGTCTTGTCTGGACCACGCAGTCGCGCGCGCGAATTATTATGTCGCCAGTGGGTGGTGTAGTGGGGCACGATGCTATATACTCAAAGCACACGATGTTCTATATATATATACACAGTTGTTTAAGCCCTTCGCTGAAAAATTATATCCGCGCCCGAGAGAGAGCGAGAGAGCGAGGAGGGAGGAGTCGCGCGTGTTTTTATTCCGCTATTTCCGTCGAAAATTATAATTAAAAAAAAATTAAACAACAAAAGGCTCTTTTTACAACAATCTGTGAAATTTAATCCGACAAGAAATAGTTGGAAAAATGTTTTTTTCAGTAAAAAAAACAAAAAAATTTCCCACAGTCATAAAATTTATTCAAATAAAAATTACGTTACCATGAAAAATATCACTTGGAGAGAAAAAAGTTTCAGATAAAAATTGTTCCCTATTAAATTACCTATCAAAAAGGTTTTAAGACTTTTTTCGAAAAACTTCTTAGTTTAGCTAGTATCACAGCTCAAAGTAGCCTAACCAACTTTATCCATCATATCCTCACGAGGAACTTTGAGGCACGTTACTAGCCAAATTAATTGATTAATCAAAAAAAACCTAAGAATCTTTTTTATAGATAATTTAAAACCGAACAACTTTTATTTAAAACTTTTTTCTCTGCAACAAATATTTTTTGTAAAAAAACGCTCTGAAAAATTTTTTTTTCTACATAACTTGAAGAAACATTTACTTCTAATGCTCTCTGGAGGAATATATCCGATAAACCAACCGAACCAGTGTATATATACACTCCACTATATACAGCCAATGAATTGGATTGAGTTAACCCGGGCTTTCGCGTGGCTCTTACGCTCCCCTTGCACCCCCTTCTCCGTTTGATCGGCCAGATTCGCTTGAACGATCGTCCTAACTCTCTGGCGTGGCCACCATGTTGGAAAAAATGGCCGCCATGGAAAAATACTGCTAAAGTAAAAAGACGAGACATAAGGCGAAGGTTATAGTATCAGAGGGGTGCGGCAAACACAAGAAAAACGAAAAACACCGGAGGAGAGGGTAAAAGTATACGTTGGAAAATTTAATTTACTATGTGATACACTTAGAGGAAGAAGGAAAACACACGAGTTTTCTTTTTGAGACACTTCCAAGACGTTAGCCGGAACTTTTCCACTAACTTTCTTCCCTTGCAGTTTCCGATAAAAATAATGTATATATAGGGTCATGAAAACTATATTCTTTGTTAGTTTTTTTTTTTCATGCAAAATAATTCATGTTAATTGGCATGATGATTTATTTAAGTAAATGAAAATATAATATTGTGTGAAGCGTGAAAAATAAATGAAAATCATTTATAGAGTTGAGTTTATCGTGGAATATTAGCAGCGTGTCCTATGTAATGTGTGTCGCAACCCTCTGAATACGTCTTTTTAACGTCATTGTGTGTATTATGTCGTGTACCCCTCGAATCTGACCCTCGAATCATTGTTACAACCTCTCAGCACCTTCGGGAAACACCCTGCCACAAGCATAATAATGCCTCTGACCTTTTTCGGGTCTAGTGTTATATATAGGGATATATTATTGGTATTCAATTCACCGAGACTAAAAATCATGACTTTTATAGTGTCATGTTGCTGGGAAATAAAGAGTAGACAAATATTTAGGGCTTTAAATGAATTTTTCAAAGGTATTTTCAAGTTTTTCGGATAAATTATACGGTAAATAAATTTTTTTTTCATCTAAAAATTTAATAATTAGCTTTGAAAAAAATTCAATATCATGAAAAATAAAAGTTAAGACTGAAAAGTAATGATATCATGATTTTTTGACGTTTTTTTTTCTTTATATCGCGTGTCTAAAAGCGAAATTACGTATCGCCGAAAAATTGGGGGACACTTAACTCGATAATATCTTGATAAGGGTGCGAGATAGGCAAGTTATGATAAGGACCTTTTTTGTAGGCAATTAAATTGACTATAAAAAAGTTCTCTTGAGAAAAATTTTTTAATTCAGTAGTTTTGAAGATATTTTGATTTTTAACAGTGAGAGATTTTTCTTTAATAGTGAAAAAGTATATAGGGAAAAAATTTTTTCAAGTCGAAAATGTCTTGGAGATCGGTATGTTTTTGATGTTTATTTTGTTTGAAACTGTTTTTAGTGTAAATTAAATTTAGTATAATTAGTAGAAGGGGTAAAAAAAAAGAGTGGAAAATACAGTTGGCTTATAGACGAACAACACTGTACATGTTCACGTCTGCGTCGCAGTCACGCAAAAGCCGTGTTAGCGATAGTCAGCAGAAGTAAAGTGGCAACTAAACTGCTCAAGAGTGCATATATGCGGCATTCACAACCCATACAAACGTGTGTGAGGCCCAATGAAGAAGAGTTTGTCTGGACTTGTCCAGTCTGGGGGACACGTTCATGTCGTCGCGTGCTAATTACGCCAGCACGCGTGCCACAGCCACGCTTTTAAACGCACGATGGAGCATACTAAATTAAACACATCCATGCCATCAGTCAATAATCTCGTCGCCAACGGCTTTTTTTGCCTTCTCCAATAGCCGAAAAAAAATTTCGTTATAGTTTCTTTTTTCACATAAAATTTGTGATAACTCTGTAACTAAGCGAGATAGTGAAAAATTTTATAAGACCTAAAAGATGGGAAATTTAATTTCCTACAAAAAATATAGAATAAAATTTTACCGTATTTTGCTTTGTTTCTGAAATATCTTGAAAAATAGGAATTAAAAAAAATCCGACATTTTCTAAATTTTAAAGATCGATTTTTTTTTTTTAGTTTTTTGTTGATAACTCGGTAAATAAGCGAGATAAAAAAAAATATTAATAAAATCAAATAATAGGAAATTTAATTTTCTAAAAAAAAATGTCAGATAAATTTTTGCTATATTTTCGTTTTTTTTTTTTTTTCGAGATATTTTGAAAAATATGAATTTTTAAAAATTCTAAAATTTTTCCAAAACTAAAAGAGATACAGGAAATTTCATTTAATATTTTTTGTAGGAAATTTAATTTACAATTATTTATTTCTTATAAAATTTTTTGTTATCTTACTTTTTTATCGAATTATCACGAAAAAACAAAAAAAAAAAAATTACAAGATTTTTTATAAGAGTACTTGTCTCGTTTGGTATTGGTGATGCGATATGTTTAAAATAATTTTGAAACGATTAAAATAATTTTTTTATTTATTAAAAATAATTTATGTAAAATATTTGAAGGTTAGTGGCGCGATAAGGTTGCGACGAGAGTCGACACTTGCCCCCTCTGACAATGTCGGGTTAAGAGGCTTTCCCGGATTTCGTTACAGGCCTGAAATACCATCAGAGACCTCTCAAACATAATATACACGAATCCTAACGACTACACCTGCGATTACACAAGCGTGATTTTGATGCAATCTCTGAGAAGGAAAAAAAAAAAAAAAAACAGGAAAAATTTCTCCATTATAGAAATTCTTTACAGTTCGATAATAATTTTTTTTATTCATATTTAATTTTGAATTATTATTAATAATTGTGAATAGTGGTGAATTTTATGTATAAAAATTCAAAGAAAAATATTAACAATTGAACAATGCTTTTTATATGGATTTTATTTTGTGATTATTAATTATTGTGGTAAATTAACACATTGTTACGCCTTCTAGGCTTGGTGTGAATAATTTCTAAATTATTTCCTAGACTTCTAGACATACTATTTGACAAAGGGTTTCTTAAGAATTGTGGCTAAACAATGTTTGCCATTAGATGGAGGAATTTTTCTCATTATTTTTCTCATTTCTTTTTAGTAAAATTAATTATTTAAGTTAAATAATCTTAATTATTTGAGATTAAATCAATTGAATTATTAAAAAATATAATTATTGACTGAAAAATTTGAAATTATTATTGCTGTTTCAAGGTTTGGAAATTTTTTTAGCACAAAAAAAAAATTTTTTTCAACTAATTTAAATGGAAAATGGATATTTATATCGTTTTTTCTACTTGATTATTTATAGAAATTATTTTTTTAAGGTAGAATAATATTAATTGAGTAAGAAAATCGGTTTTTGATGGTAGAAAAATTTTTTTTTTTTTTGAGATTTCACGACTTGAAAATATTTTTTAAAAATTATTGCAAATGTTAATTGAGTGATTTTATTAGTTTTTAAAGGTGGAAAAATTTTGTTTATCTTAAAATTCACGATTTAAAGCGATAAATAATTTTTTTCCAATCTCAAATTCCAAATTTAGGGCCTTAAATAAATTTCAAAAATTTAAATGACATTAATCGAGTGAAATAATCAATTTTTTAAGGGTGAAAATTGTTTTTTTTTTTTCTTGTCAAAAACTCTAGAGTCTAAAATAAATAATAAAAAAAAAAATCTAATAATTTTTTTCCTTGCAATATATAATGACGTAAAAAATAAATAAATAAATTTATTTTTCCATAAAAAATGAATTACAACTCAACAATCGATTTTTCGCCGGTTATATTAATGAAAGTAGAGTGTATTGCAAAATATGTATTGTGCAGATGATAAATTACAGCGCAATTTTTATTCGTCACGGTAATTTTCATTGTGAGTTCACGCTAGACGTCATCATCGTCAGCGAGAGACCAACTAAAAAGGCACACACACAGGAAAATAAATATTATTCTTTATATACTGCGTTCCATCAATGCCAGTCAAAAATATTATAGCAATAATAATCCAATCATAAATGAGAGGAAATAAAAATTAAAAACGATAAAAATATAAATTTTATGAGATTTTCAACTGTTTAAAACGATAAAGCCGTATATAATTGACATATTTTATGTATATGGGAGAGGGGTTGATGTATCAATTATTTTAATACGTCCACTTGTAGTGATACAAGCATGACGTTTCATTCCACACGGATAATAGTCATTTCCCCTTTTTTCACGCACTTCATTTGCGTATTAATCGCATTAAAGCCATAAAAATATCTCAAAACCTCATATATCATCATAACAAATAAATCAATCTCTTTGTTTAAACAATAATCTTTATCCAACTAATCCAGAAAAATGATTTTTTTTATCGGAAAAAATATTTTTTCTTGACTGTTAATTGATTTTTTTTTAATTTAACTTATTATATTTTGATTGGAAAAAAATCGTTTTAAACGCGTTATTAATGTGGATTAATTTTTTTTATTAAATATTAATTGACAATTTTCATGTTTTAACCGAGTGATATTTTTTTTAAAGATAATTTTCAAATATAAAATCATGTCTGACCACACACAGACGTATCTACTGCCGATGAAAATTTTTGATTTTTTAAGATAAATATTAGTTGGAGAGAAAAAAATTTCTAATAAAAGTTGTTTAATTTTTTATTATCTATCAAAAAGATCTTTATGATTTTTTCAAAAAAACTAATAGTTTAGCTCTATAGTATCAAATCTTGAAATTATATATTCGCATAAGAGCTCGGTACTAGCTAAACTATTTGTTTTTTCAAGAAAATCCTAAGGACATTTTTAATAGATAATTAAAAATTAAACAATTTTTATTTCAACTTTTTTTTTTCTTGGAATGATATTTTTTGAGAAAACTTGAAAAAACAAAAAAAATTTTTTTTTACATTGATAAAAAAATGTGTTTTTGGGGCATCCCTTCGAATAATCTCACTAGAATACTTAGTACTAGTTATTTTTAATTGAATATTATTATTAAATTACCGATATCGAACCAATCCAACTTTTATTACACTGTAAAACACGTAAATTAATTAAAAATTGACAATTAAAATTTTTTTACTGTAGAAAACTCTATATTTTATCGATCGTTATTATTCTCAAAATAGACTAAATTTAATTTGTAGTGGACTACAGTGATGATTTTATTTAATTAAAAAAATAATATATTTTTTTAATCCATTAAAAATTGTTATAAAATTGAATTTCCGGGATTTTTTTTAAGTTAATCCTAATGTCAGAGCTTGACAGGCGTTGTATATTGAAAATATACCGATACTTTATGTTATATGGGATATATAGATACATATATGTATATTCTATAAACGCTTGCCAATCATTTCCGGTTTTGAAGATTAAAAATTGGGGCCCAGATGACAGGGAAACGCGCGCGTCAGCGTGGTTGACAATTGCCGTGACTTGTCTGGTCTGACAGGGCGTGAAAATGGGCGCCTGCTATGTCTATATATGTGCATACACATATACATAGGTGTAAAAGAGGGCAAAGAACGTTTCTAAGCGGATTAAAGTTGATTCTCATACATGGGTCGAGACTTTTTCACGCTTTTTGACTTCTCTCTGCCCCCCTGCACGCTTTGTCAGCTTTTCGCCATCTCTATAAATATATATATTCGCCTGTTGGCGGCTTCAAATCAGTCCTCATTAATTCCTCGTGTATCCGTCGCTTCTCAATTGCTGCAGCCGCATATATACATAAAAAACATATGTGTGTTATTTGCACATCGATAACGTGAAAACAACTCTAGCTATGTTATTAAATCGAGAAATACGCCATTTTACATATCACGAGAGTTGTCCTATATATATTTTTTTTATCGTTGTCAAATGTTTTTTTTTTCTCGTATACATTGTTATATATTTTTTAGAAAATATTATAAATTTATGATCACGTTTTAAAGATTGAAACAAAAATTTTTTTTATTAGTCGTCGTAAAAAAAAAAAAAAATAGAAGCTATATAATTGTTAATTTGATAAATTGAGAATTTTTTTTTTTTTTAATTTTTATGATCATTCTTAAAGAATTTGGTGATTGGGTCAAAAATGCATTTTTTAAATGACAAAAAATTTTTTTTTTCGTTTTTTAACTATAACTTGTTATATAAGCAAAATACAAAAAAATATCATTAAAATTGAACAATAGTAAATTTAATTTTCTACAAAAAATGTAGAATAAATTTTTTCGATATTTCACGTTATTCTTGAGATATTTTGAAAAATCGAAATTAAAAAAAAAACCTTAATATCTCAAAAACTAAGTTTAATACGAAAAAAATTTATTCTACATTTTTTATAGAAAATTTAATCCCCTATAATTCAACTCTAATAACTTTTTTCATTATCTCTCATAGTTACCAAGTTATCAACCAAAAACTAAAAAAAAACCAAAACTATCAGACTTCCAAGGGGTACATCACTTCCCAAATATGTCATCAACAACAAAAGAAATCTTTATACCTCAAACGAAATGTCTCTCAAAACCTATTCTAAATATATTTTACAATTATCCCCACACATGCGTATATAAATCGATTTAAAATCGCTAATTCGGCCCTTCCGGTAAAAAAAAAAACGTATATTTTTGCGTCCCACTAACAAATCGTTATTTTTAATAATACACTCAACTCGAGTTTCATTTTGTGGAAAAAGCGTAAGTCCCATCGAGCCATTATAGCTGTCCCTGTCATTACACAATATCCTCAACGACAGAGTCTATATAAACTCTGAAAACCGCGCGCGAGCGATGACTGAACACGACCTGGAGTTAGCACTCATGAATGAAACAAATGAGGGTCTAATTGTATACCACCTAAAAATCCTGGGTTTTTTTTTTCAGGTTCTCGATGGCAGCCATAATTATATTACCGACGGAAGCGAATTTTCAAGAGAACTCACCGTTCGAGGAGACAGAAGCCCCATCGTGTGCATCGCTGTCATCATCAGCGCGTTTGCGGCTGTGGTTGATGGTTCCAGCTCGTGGCTGTCGCACGCTGAGGTCGCGTGGGCCCGATGTGGGACTTGCCGGGGCCTCCTGACTCTGCAGTGACGACGGACTGGCCGCATCCGCCAAAATATCCGTGATCATAAAGCGCGATCTGTGCGGCATCGTTGTCGCAGCGTCGCCCGACCTCTCTACGTGACTGTCAAGGCCCCGATGGGCCTCCAGGCCCGACATGCGGCTCAAATTCAGGCCCGCCGTGCCGCCTGCCTGCACCGTAATGCCGCTCAGCGCCGCTACGTGATGATTTTGATGGTGAACCGTCATTTCTGACTGTTTTGAGGGCCCGGGCGTGTCAACGCCGTCGGTAAAATCAGGAAATACAATTTTGCCGAGTGCCGACGGATCACAAACACACTCTGCAGTTGTCTATTAACGTTTTTCTCCCTCATACATGAAGGTAAAAAAATTTTTTACGCCACAAATCAAGGCTATAATCGCGATGGAAGAGGGTGGGATATTATTATTTTATAATTGAAGACTTCGTTTGACTGCACAACAATTAAGACACAGAGTACAAGTCGCTTTCTTAATTGCTAATTGGCCACTCAACATAATTACTCGCCGCGCACAGAGAAGCACGCCAGTTCGCCGCCATTTCCGCTTTATTTTTTTACCTCGAAAAAAAAATAACTGGCGATTTTTCACGTTTAAAAAAATTTTTTTTTTCACTGTTTTATTTTTTTTTTTCTCTCACTGCAACCAAACACTGTTTTGAGCTCACGTATAGGGGGCCTTAAATAAGTCAAAAATTCAATCACGGTATTTTTGGTTTTTGCGCACTTTTGTTACACTGTTTGATACATTTCGTTTTTTTTTTTTTTCGCTGATTGCTCGCGCGAAATTTGAGGTGTTTAGTTGAGTTTGAGGCTGGGAGTTCGCGCACAACTCGATGTTTTAGTGCTGAGGCATACGTACGTGCGCATTGAGCTGACTCGACTGAGCAACGCGTCGAGACCGGCAAAAACCCCCGCTTTCAACTGTTGCCCCACTCTGAGCGCTACTTTTCATGCAGAGTGCGCGTACAAGGGCGGCCATATCGTGTCTTGGTAACGCCCTGAATTTACCCCCACTAGTAAAAACACCCGGCCAATCGTCAAATCAGATGGTTCCGAGTCATCCAATAGTCGTGACGAAAACCTCGGCTCACTAACGCTACGCCCAAGTAATTTGAAATGTGTTTCAAACAGTAATTCGATATAAAATTGTAGTTAATATCTTTCATTATGGTCGCTTCGAGGGGATTATATTTTCTTACTGGGGGGGAAAAGACGTGCGATGAAACGTGCAACCCAAGTATCTGCATTTTGTGTGTGTTGTATGTGTGCTCTGTAAATACATATCCGCGTAACTAATCCACAAACTAAACTTATACCATTGGCTTTTTCCACGATAAATCACAGTATATCGACAATCAAGAATTATTTCCAAGAATTAAGAAAAGCTTTAAATTAATTTTTACCATCAATAACTTTATCCAAGTTAATTTGAACAAAAAAAAAATTTTTTTCAAATTCAAAGAGGTTTTTTTTTTCAAAATTTCGCAGTTTTCCTCCTTTTTTTCACGGTTTTTGCTAAATAACTCGATAACCAAGTGAAATAATGGAAAATGTTATACAAGTTAAATTATTGAGGATAAAATTTACTACAAAAAATGTAGAATAAAATTTTTTTGTAACTCTCTCAGTTTTTGAGATATATTATGGTTTTTTTTTGAAATTTTAATTTTTTTTAAATATCTCGAGAATGAAGCGAAATTTCGAGAAATTTTATTCTACATTTTTTATAGGTAATTTAATTTCCAAGAGTTTAAGTTCTGTGATATTTTTCGGTTGATCACGTAGTTAACGAGTTATTGTCAAAAAACAAATTTTTTTTCAAAGAACTACTGAAAATTCGGCGCCAAAAATTTTTTTCTCTCATTTCTCATGTTGATATTGGATATTTATTAATAATATTTATTATAAAACTTGAAATGACGATAGTTTAGGAGACTGAAATCGTCCATTATATAGGTATACTCTACTGTCTGACCACATACAGAATTATGTGGCTGTTTCTACTGTCACTGAGCGCGCTATCCCCTCCCTACCTTTCAAGAATTTCTTCTCCGACTAAGAAATCGTATCAAAACACTTGAAAAACATCTAATCCAACGGTTATAAGAGATATTTCAGGTAAAAAGAATTTTTTTTTACCCAAAAAAGAATTGAAAAAATTTTTTTCCCCAACAGAAAAAAATCAATTTTTTTATTATACGTGTTAATAATTTTTTTCTAGTTGATTTAGTTGGATATCTTGTTTAAAAATACGTTTATTAGTCGATTTTAATGGTTTTTAATGCTTCAAGGAGCGTTTTACTGGTTTAATGTGTGTGTGTGTATCAAAAAAGTGAATTTTTTCTTAAACGTAGAGACTCTAAGAGTGTTACGCCTTGACGATCGCGTTACGAGCTCCGTTAACTTTTTTCCAGTTGCCTGACCACAACGTTTTGTCGCGTGTGTTTATGTTCCTCTTAACCTGACTCTTGTAAAGCTGCGGACGACAAAAAATGAGAAATTAACGCGTCACCTTATATATCTATGAATCTAACGAATATTTGACCTCTACTGCAATTTAATGATAATTATTTCTTTTGTAGGGGAAGCGATGATTCAGAGTATATACAGAGTAAACAAATTTTTCAGGTTAAATTCAGCTGTGATTGCAGCGGACGTTTTATAAGAAAATATAGGAAATGGCTCGAGGGTGCAGAGTCACTTCCGCCTCGGCGCATGCACACATTAGGCTCTAAATTAAATTACACAAGTGTGTGAGGGAATTAATTTTTATATATAGCAGCTCATTGACCTCTTACATCACAGATGGCGCAGTCGAGTTTATCCACACACTCCAGTGATTTCTTTTTTTCTTCCCCTGTTTTCCAAATTTTTAACGAAATTTATAATCGGGCAATTAATTTTTGTTTAAGAGACTGTTAAAAATTAGTTTTAGTTGAAAAATTAATGCTGAGTAATTTTTAGGTGCATATAAAATATCGAAAAAATATTTTTTAATTTACTAAAAAATTTTTTTTTTTATAATTATTGATGTGTTAAATTATTTAACTTATCAGTAAAACAATTTTTTTAAGTAATAAAACAATTATTTTTCAAGTATAAAAAATATTTTACAATGTTTTTTATCATGAAAAAATTGTTTTTTTCAAAAAATCGTTGATTAAAAAAATTTTTTTATCTGTTGTAATAATTTTCTGGAATTGTTTTTTTAATTTTATCGTTTTTTCGATTAAATATCCTATAGTTGAATTAGTTGAATAGCTAGAAAAAATTTTTACTCACCTAAAAAAAAAAAACTTGAATTTTTTCAAATTTTTTTTTTCAGTGTTTTACTAATAACTCAGTAACTAAGCAAGATAACAAAAAAACTTATATAACTAAAATAATTGGTAACAAAATTTCCTAAAAAAAATGTAGAATAACTTTTTCTTCTATTTCTCTTAGTTTTCAAGATATTCGTTTTTTTTTTTTTTTTGTAAATTCTTATTTTTCAAAATATCTCCGAAACAAACCAAAATATTGTAAAAATTCCCTCTACATAATTTCTAGACAATTAAATTCTCTATTATTCGATTTCAATGAAATTTTTTCCTATCTCACTTATTTACCGAGTTATTCAACTATTAACAAAAAAAAAAAGCTACTTCGCGCCAAAAAAATGTGTGGGAGAAAAAGCGGGGTAAAAAATGTGATGTATAAAAAAAGCAAGAAATTAACGAGCGTTTAAAATGTTCCTGAAAAGCTTCGGGGGATAAGAATCTGTTGATGGCGAGTAGAAAACGTGATGGAGCGACGGTGAGCGTGAAAGCGTACGGTGGCGCCCTCCACAAAATGTCCGTCAAAATACATAATACACAGAGGCTTGTTTGTGCTCAGGCTTTTACACGCTCACACGTGGAAAGTATGTGTAGAAGCACGTCTACCGTGTCTGTTGCATATTCATACGACCATACATTACAGTCTGGCCAACTCTGCGATCTTAGATTAAGGTAAACGCCGGTTAAGTTAACGGCTAAACTCTGCCTGACGCAGTATTACCGGGATGCACGTGTCACTGGCTGTTTTGCCAAAGAGCTATTGACGCGCATGGATTATATCTGCACACCCTGGCGCGAGAGTTCGGGTTACATCTACCATACGGAGCCTCCATTACCGCCAATTTACATTGATAGCAGAGTGCACATAACCTCAAAAGCGCCATATCTAAAAGCCACTTTACCTCAGTATTAAGTCTTCAATTTCATCGTACGATTGTTTTGTTTTTTTCCAAGTCAAAAAGACAAATCGACGTTTCGATACATTATTTTTTGTTTTGTGCGGTTTTGATTTCCTGCAGGTGTAGTGCAGCACTTGAAACTCATGTATACGTATATTAAACACGACCATCAAACTCGCTGATGGTGTGTATACACAACGATCGAGGGGTGCAAGTATGGCGTGTATGACACATCGGACACGACAGGGCGAGAATTGGAGCGTTGGGGTGGATTTGCCCCCGTTATTAGATCTTTCTCATGCTGATAAAATTGTATAATGGACTTAATCGCTTTTACTATATAGCCCTCGACACTGAAAATAAAAAATTTTTTCTTATCTATTTTATCAGCTTTGTTTTATTTATTTATTTTTTCGAAAACCCCTTAAAAAAATATTTGAAATTAAAAAGTACATGTGTTAAAAATTTGTTTATATTTTTTTTTAGTTGTTAAAATTCTTGGAAATTAATGACGTGTTGGTATAACACTTTGATTAATCATTTGCAAATGAAAAAAAAAAAATTTTTTTTTTTAAACAAGTCCTTGCAGATCTTTGAAAATTTTAAATAGCAAAATAAATATTTATGGAAAAAAAAAAACTGACTTTTGGTTGTATATAAATTGGTTTTTAAAATTTTTTTAATAGATATTTTTAATTGTTTATAATTTCGTACTTGATTGTTTAGAGGTCCTTGAACCTGATAGAGGATATTTATTATCCTGATGATTATTATAACTTGATCATATAATAAATAATTATAAATAAATTTTTTATAAATTTTTAAATGTTAATTTTTGCATTGATTTATTATCGTCCTTGAGATTTGGGCTGTGTGTAGTATCCTTGCAAGATTTAGCGTTATTATTCAATAAATAACAAAAATAAATTGTTTATTTTTAATAACTTTTGAACAATTTGAAATAAAAAAATTAATCTGTTTTTAACGGATGTCCTGAAATCCCTTTTTTTCAAGTGTCCTCTATCGATTGAGCTTTTAAAAAATTGCAAATTATTATAAATAAACAAGATGATTAAAAATTTTAATTGTTTATAATTTTTTATTTATTTATCGGAGGTCCTTGAAAATTCGATGTAACAGTCTTAAATAGGACATGCTCGTAAATTATCCTTTAAAAATCAAGTGTATTGACTGTCGATATAAAAAAAAATTGAACATTTCAATTGTTTATAACTTAATTTTTTTTTTTTTCATTTCTAGTTACAGCAAGTCCTTCAAATTTATTTATTTATTTATTTTTGACAAGTTTCAGCTTCATTAATTTATAAATAACAAAAAAAAATTAATTTTTAAAGAATTTTCAATTGTTCTTAATTGATATAATTAATATGTTGTTGTTGTTTTTTTTTTTGATTAAATGATATTAGGACAGGCACGCGGTAGTTTAGGGAATTTAAGCGGAAGTGGAGCTCGGCGAGTGTCTTGAAGAGACAATGCTTCACGGGAAAATAGCAAGTTTCAAGAAGACATAATATAGAGACTCTATACACTTACTTCTACTCTGTGCAGTTGTCATCATACAAAACTTAGAGCTTATTTTACACGCTGTTAGCTCGGTAAGTTAGTCCAAGTTGCCCGACGCAACGTAGACTCGCCCATGCTAATGACCAAGAATCATGACGACAATAAATTTAGGCTTCTGAGTGACACACATTTCTTCTCAAACTTTATCTGCATCCTGAAAAAACAAAAAAACAAAACATTTTAATCAAAATAAAATTTTTTCCACAAAAATTCGCGCAAAATTTTTATCAGAAATTTATACAGGAAGTATGAAAAAAAAATTTAATCATATAATTAATCATTAAGAAAAAATTCAAAATGCAAAATTTTTCTGTAAAAAATTTTTTTTAAGCATTAAAATTTTTTTTTCAAACTTTAAGTAGTATTTTTTTTTTTTGCGATATTGAGAGATTATCAATCTTTATTCACTCAGTGAAAATGATTTAAAATAGTTCAAAAATCACTCAAATTTATCGATTAAGGGTTAAATTATTTTTAAATAATTTTTAAGCAGTTGAAATCATTTTTTTTCAAGCCTTAATATTTTTTATCATACAAAAAAAGTATTTTTTCTTCGATTTTCCAGTACTGAAAGGCTATTAACCCCTATTCATCATTAAAAATAGTTCAAAAACGACCCAAATTGAATATCAAAGGGGGTTGATATAGTTCTAAAACAATTATTAAATATTTAAAATCATTTTTTGATCGAAAAAAAAAAATGATTTTTCACCTGTTTTTCTGGTATGAGGTTATTAACTCTTATTTATGAAGTGAAAAATTTCTAAAATAGTCGAAAGAAAGACCCGAGTTGATCAACAAACGCTTAAATAGTCCCAAAAAAAAAAAAAAAAAGACAAAACATTGAAAAAAAATTTTTTTTTCAATTTTTCAGTTGTCAAATGCAAGAGGAAGTGGACTGTGCAAAAATTGCATCGCATATGGAAACTAGATGGGCACATTGTGCACGCGTGGTTACCTTTGTCGACCCTGGGACGAAAATGTAACACGCGATCTTCTTGTTAGTAGCGTTATGTGCCGTTAAAACCGACATAATCGTGCTTGAGGTCGAGACAACTCTACATCTATACCCTCAACTGATGCTACTCACACTGGCGTCATTACCCTTAAAATATAATTTTCCACTTTTCATGACGGATATAAAAAAGCCACCCACGCAATATTATTAATAATTACATATACCCACATACAAATAAAAATAAAAAAAAAAAACAATGTGTTGTAATGAATTATTAAAGCATCGTCACGAAATCATTATTTTTTTTTCTCTTTCATTTCACTCGCAAGCAATTAAATCAATTAGATGTGGAGAAATTAGGTGGATTGTGTGTTATATATCAAGTTTTTTCTCTTTTTTTTTTTTTTCGTGTGTAAACGCAAAAACCTTACGTAAAGATAATTGGCCTTCCGCGGATTTCCTAAAACGATAATTAACAAAAGTTATTATAAAAGAGCGCGCGCGTTCAATATTATTATTGTGTGTGTGATATATCGTAAAATGCTTATTATCATCATCGCAGTCAAACAGGAATTAAAATCGCGTTTCACACGGAGTGAAATCTTTGAGTTTTGATTACTTATGACGATAAAATTTATTCTGCGCACGTCATATGTAATTTTTCAAGCATCAAGCATAGATGATGCTTACAGGATGCAATTATTAGAGTCTTATCGCGCAGCTCAACGATATACAACGATATATTATTGCTCCTGAGGTAAATCTCGTCATCATGAACAATATTTACTTACTTAGTAATTTTTTTTATCCTTGAATTATCCCTAAGAGTCAGAATCACAAGTAATTAATTGAAATTAATCCTTTTTTTTTTTTTTTTAAGGCTATTATTTACTATCTATTTTGAGCTTAAAATTGATTTTTTTATCATTAAAAAAAATTTAATTAAATTTTTATTTAAATATTTTTGAAATATTTCATAAAACTGTAAAAAAAAAAAAAGTTAAAATGATTTTTGTTTTTTAATTAATGTGGTTGAAAATCTTCGATAACTTTTTTAATTGTTGATATTGTTGGTATTGCTTTTTTAATTACTGCATATATCCATTTAAACAAGATATTTCGGATGATAGATAAAAAAAATTTTTTAAGTCGATTTTTTTTTGTGTTTAAATTTTCGTCTCTAATTATTGGAGGTCCTTAATCTTCAGATAGGATGTGTTAGTTAAATATGTCACTGGATTTCCGATCTATCAATGCGCAAGAATTTTTTTTCAATTTTTTTTTTGTGTCTAAAGCTAAAAAGTTGAGAACTCTTAAAATTTGCTAATATCTTGATAAGTATGCAAGTTGAATAAATTTTTATAAAAACCTTTTTTGTAGCTAATAAAATTCTCTACAAAAAAGATCTCTTGATAAAAATCTCTATCTTCAACAGTTTCAAAGATATTTCGATTTAAAAAAAAAATCAACTTTAAACACGCGATATAATTCGTCTAAAAAAACCATCATTCTAAAATTCTAAAAAATCCTTTTCCATCGTATGCTTGGACATAAAAAAAATTCTAAATATCCAACTAACCCAAAAATTTACGATCGATAAACTACTTATGTTTTTTCATATCCAATTTTTATACGTATCTATCGATTGACATGAAAAAATCCCTCTTTTTTACTGATATAAAATAAAAAAAAGTGTTTTCCAAGATTTTCAATGCAAACAGTGAGATTATTTGATTGTTTTTGCAGGGATGACACAGGACGGAGATGTCGTGATTGCCTTAGATTGTGTGAAGGCAGTGTCTCGCGTGGAAGGTAAAGTGTTGCTGGCTGCACAGCCAGTGGATCCGGTAATTAGCGTTATGAAGTCGAGCGGGCGGTTCACGTCGTCGATGAGGCTGTGGATAAGCGCAAGAGTGCGCGAGTAGTGCACTACAATGCACAGCTCCATCACCAGTAGACACGCAGACTATTGCTTCTCTGAAACGTGAAAGTGGCCATTAAGTTTTCCTTTGCGCAATCATCATTGCCGCCGACTAAATAGCATAATTCAATTATTAATTGTATTTTTTTTTCTATTTCTTAGCAGGTGGCACCCCCGGGAAATGCAGTCCAAGGCCGGCGCCCGATGCAAGACGCATGATTGCACGTCTCGCGAGAGCTGGACCATCATGGCCGCTCTCAGCCATACCATTGGCTCCACGATAATCACACGCTCTCCCTCTCGACGTCCCTCGATATAGCTTGCTGTAGTCCTCGTGTATCCTCAACTGTCATTACGCGATCATTTTTTTCTCGACATTTAATTTGAATCGCCCCGCCGTCCTCGTGCGGATACGGCGCTTATTGCCACTCCTATCTGCCATCCTTTGCCCAATGTACAATGCATCGTTTCGCATATCACCCTCTCGATTCTCTATTATCTACAGCCACTTGATTCACTTCATGCAAATTTCCCGGGTGAATTTATTTCCTGTGAAATCTACGAAATTTTTCGTTTTTATTCGTCTGATATGGTTAAAAAATTATTATTAATTTTCTTTTTCATGGTTTTTTTTTTTGTTTTATTGCAGAATTAAAGGTTAATTTAATTTTTTTTTTTTTTTTCAAGTGAATTAATATTTTGATTGCAAAAAATTGTTTAATTATTAGGAAAAAAAATTTTTTTTTATATATATATTTATGTCAGAAAAGTTTTTAATATCAAAAAGTATTTAGAAAATGGTTGAATTTTTTGTAATCCAATTTTTTAAAGGATAAAAAAAAAAATTTTGAAAAATTGATTATTATTGAAAAAATGCAGAAGTTTTTTTTTTT